>JBBUKS010000001.1:4893343-4906974 GCA_038050645.1 Hedychium gardnerianum | reverse complement strand
TAACTCTACATTCTGTGCTATTTGTTCCTGACCTTGATTGTAATCTTGTGTCTGTTAGTAGATTAAATAAAGATCTCGAGACTAAATTATGTTCTAACTCTTGTGTGTTTCAAGACTTGAGCACCGGGAAGACGATTGACAGTGTTGAGTTGAAGGCCTTTACTTCCTTAATGCCTATCTATCTTCAAGCCATTTAGTTAGTCACAAATATCAGTTGAGTCCTAGTGAAAGTAGTCAGTCCAATAAAGAAAGTGATATTATGATGTGACACTTTCGACTTGGTCATCCTAATTTTTCATATTTAAGGTACTTGTTTCCTTTATCAATAAAAATCCGAGTTTGTTTCAGTGCGAAGTTTGTCATATTGCGAAACATACTCAAAACACTTACTCTCTCAGACAATATAAGCCTACACATCCTTTTTCTCTCATATATGGTGACATCTGGGGACCATTTCATACCCCGAGTCTCATAGGCTCAAGGTGATTCCTACTATTGGTTGATGATCACACTAGATTATGTTGGATATTCCTAATAAAAGACAAATAAGAAGCCAAGCACATCTTCCAAATTTTCCATGTCATGGTAAAATACCAATTCAAAGGTGATTCAAATCAAGACTGACAATGCCAAAGATTTTTTCAATTCTAATCTTGGCTCATATCTCAAATCTCATGAAATTGTCCAACAAAGCTCCTATGTTGACACACCACAACAAAATGGTGTGGCCAAATGGAAAAATCGCCACATTCTTGAGGTAGCCCGATCCCTACTATTTCAAGCTAATACCCCAACCACATTTTGGGGAGAAGCAATCCTCACTACTACATACCTCATAAATCGCCTGCCCTCTCGAGTTCTCAAACACCGCACTCTATTGCAGACACTACAAAAATTGTGTCCCCAGTCTCGCCTTATCTCCGACCTTCCTCAAACTCTTCGGCTGTATCGCTTTTGTGCATATTCACTCTCAATACCGAGGCAAGTTTGATGCTCGGGCTCAAAAATGTATCTTTCTTGGTTATTCCTCTAACCAAAAAGGATACAAATGTTATTTACCCGTCTCCAAAAAGTTTTACAATACTATGGATGTTACATTCTTTGAGACTATCTCTTACTACTCTAATATTACAATTCAGGGGAGAACAATACTAGTGAATTGTAGTATTGGGAGTGGACATCTCATCGTTTGAGTCTTCGTCATGGTTTGACTCTTCAGTTCAACCTTCCCCAAAATCTGGTGATCCACCATCTCCAAATCTTGATAGTCACTCACCTCATTCTCCTACTCTACAGGTATATGAAAGAAGTAAACATCAAGTGCCGGTACTATCTCAACACTGCTAAGAGAATTCCCCAAGCCAAGTTGAACCTGAATCACAACAGGAGACATCAAATTCTAGTCCACGGTTGGATTTTATATTAAAACTACCATTTGCACACAGGAAAGGTATAAGATCGTGCACTCAACACCCACTTCACATTTGCATTTCCTACGCGAAGCTATCGCCATCATTTCATGCATTTGTGAATGGAAGAAGCTCTTAAAATTCCTGAATGGAAGAAGGTGACTCTCGAGGAATATAATGCACTAGAAAAGAATGACATGTGAGTGATAACAAAGCTACCATTAAGGAAAGAAAACTAGGGGTGTAGGTTGCTGTTCTCGGTTAAACAAAATGCAGATGGGAGCATAGATCGGTACAAATCACGCCTGGTGGCGAAAGGATATACTCAATCATATGGACTTGATTATCAGGAGACCTTTGCGCCAGTGGCTAAACTCAACACAGTTCTACTGTCCATTGCTGCCAACTTGGAGTGGCCACTGTATCAACTCGATGTTAAAAATGCCTTCCTTAATGGAGACTTGACTGAAGAAGTATATATGGACATCCCAACTGGCTTTGGGACAAGAGATACAAAAGGAAAAGTATGCAAACTCAAAAAGGCATTGTATGGGTTGAAACAGTCACCGAGAGCATGGTTTGATATATTCACAAAAGTCTTAAAGAATGATGGATACTCTCGGTCACAAGTTGATCCCATTTTGTTCACTAAGTACTTCCCAGATGGAAAAATTACAGTTTTGATTGTGTATGTTGATGACATTGTCCCTTCAGAAAATTATGGTGATGAAATTAGAAGACTCAAGTTTCTCGTGTCCAAAGAATTCGAGATCAAAGACTTGGGGCACTCAAAGTATTTCTTGGGAATGGAAGTGGCACGAAGCAACAAAGGCATATCTGTTTTCCAACGCAAATCCGTACTTGATCTGTTGCGTGAAACTAGAATGAGTGGGTCAAGCCGATTGAAACTCCCATGGATCCCAATACTAGGTTTATTCCCAGAACTGATGAATTAGCGGTTGACAAGGGACAATACCGACGGTTAGTGGGTAAGCTGATCTACCTAACTCATACACGTTCGAACATAAGTTTTTCAGTGAGTTGGGTGAATCAAGTTTCTAAGTAATCCATCTATGGATCACATGGAGGCAGTGAATCGTATATTGAGATACCTGAAGAAAGATCCAAGGAAAGGTTTCAGGAAATCAGGTAGCAGATCTTTAGAAGTATATACTGATGTTGATTGGGCAAGGTCTCCAAATATATCTGGATTTTGCTCTTTCATTTGGGAAACTTAGTAACATGGCGAAGCAAGAAGCAAACTGTGGTCGCTAGAAGTAGTGCATAAGCTTTTAGAGCACCAGCCTCATATATTTGCCTAGGGATATGGCTAAAGCGGCTGCTAAACGATTTCAAAATTGAGATATCAAGCCCTACTCAAATCTTATGCGAAAATCAGTATGCTATTGCAATTGCTAAGAATCCTGCCCACCATGATTGTACCAAACATGTGGAAATTGATCGACATTTCATCAGCGAGAAAATTGAAGATAAGTCAATCACCTTCAACTACATTGCATCAAAGCATCAAGCACATCCTTACCAAGGCCTTGTTCAGACCTAATCTAAGTGAGATGAACACGATCCTTGGGTTGGAAAGCATCTACTGCTTAGATTTAGGGGGAGTGTGGAGAACCAATCTAGACAGAGTATTACAGATTTGTTGCAGATTTATTATAAATTTGATTTGATATTGTATAATTAGGAAGATTTGATTTGATAATAGCTGTAATTGATTAGGAGATATTATGTGATTTCAATTCCTTAAATAGGAGTATGTAATTTGTATATAAAAGAAAACAAGGTTATTGAAATAAATGTGAAGTTTTCTGGAGAAAAACCACAGTATGTTTCGCTCACCATGCATGTTCTACAATAATGTTAAAGTGTAATACAAAATATTATCAAAATACATATTTTAGAAGAAAAAAATTACTAATAGTGGACAGTAATGTTAAAGTGTAATACAAAATCTTTCTAAAATGAATATCTCAAAAGAAAACATTTCTAATAATTGTTGAGACAACAACTACTTAGCACAAGTTAGAAAATGGATAAATAGGAGAGAAGAGATGCACATGAGTTTGATATCGTAAATTAAGAGCTTAAAGGAATAACACTAATTAAAATTGATATTGAACTAATTTCACTCTACTTGCACATTCAGTTAACACATTAGAATATTACCTATATGCATACTTAGTTATAGTCACTTGTAATGATCACACCTATTATTATATCCAAATGAGTTATAACCCACATTTTAATATTAGAGTCCCAAGTTGAAATTTTTATTCAACATAAGGTTAACTCTAAGGTTCAAAATCTCGACCCTTGTCAAAGTTTCGATCTTTGACTAGAACTATATTGTTTTGGTATCGTATCGATGTTTCAATGCATAGTGCTGGTAATTGATTGAAGTTGAAAAAGGAAGGAGATAAAGTATAAGAAGCAGTTTGTGTTGAGAATGGTTTTAAATCTTGTACCATGCTAGGTAAAACGGTCTAAATATATAATTCCAACCAATGTTTCAATGCATGGTGTTGATAATGGATAAGAAGGAAGAAGATGAAGTATAACAAGGAGTCTATGTCAAGCATGGTTTTAAATCTGGTACCATGCTGGGCAAAATTGTGAAAATATATCATTCCCACTCAACACAGATAATGTCTACATCCTTTGCTTCATCTCCTTCAACCTTCAATCTGTCACTGACAACATGCATCAGAGCATTGGAATAATATCTTTTCGATGAAAGATTGAAACTATGATACAACTCGAGATTTTGAACCTTAATGCTAAGTGGTATCGAGTTTCGATGATTTATCGGAACAAGATCTTTTCTCCCGGCATGTTATGAGATTTCAAACCTGGTTAACTCCAAATCTTTATGCCCCTTATGAGTAACTATTCATTCATGTTTTTTTTTTTTTTTATATATCCACTTTTAATTGACACCATTTAAGTAAATCTACTTAATTATTACCACTAACTATCACAAGCAAATCCACTTGAAATCACCATTTATTATCACAAGTAAATCAACTTAATTGTTATTTTATTTTCTTAACGCAAATACATTTACTTTTAATTATCACCTCTTATTTATCATCAAATAAATGCAATAAGAAGTGAATTACATGAGTGAAATTCTCAGAGTAGAAATAGCATCATCTAACACTAAGCTAAGGCCCTCATTGGTGATAAACAATGATATACCGTTGTCACACAAAATAAAACATTAACTGTGGGCAACTTATGCTACTACGTTTTTGTGGGAGGTTTGGTGCGCTTACAAAAAGTTAGTTTTTTATTATTTATTTTCACTATTTATAATAGTTATTGTTCATTTTCAGTCTTTATACAACAATTATTTCATCTCAATTCACATTAATTAACTAGGTTCTCTTGTAATTGTTATTTTTAGTACTAAGCTAAGTTAGCTTTTAATGTATGCCAGTTTAATCGTATACTAAAATATGATCTCTAAATTGAGATCTAAATCATAAGAGAGGTGTATAAGTATCAACATACAATTCACCCAGGAACATGAATTGTTTAAAGATGCGTATAAAAACTAGTGAATTGAGTATCCAATTTTATCTTTAGTAAATTATCCTCCTATGTTAATCCTTACAAACCACATATATATATTTAAAAAAATCTCATTTAGTTAATCCCTAGTAGTCTAGTTCATTTAGAACTGATATTGCTTGTAAATTTCATTTTAATTTCTTTTTTCAAAACAATTGTAGCTAGCTTTCTAGTACGAACTAGTGCTACCCCGATATGAGTACTTTTTACTGTTCTGACATAGGATAACATGGTTGTGTCATTTATGTCAGTTGTATTGCACTAGATTCTTGTGGTTGAAACAACAATGTCAATAGAACAAAAGCTATCAACAACAATCGTGATTTCTTTATAAGTTTTATTATATGTTGCTCTGAGGAGGATGAAGGCGATTGCTTGTTGTTGCCGGCGATCACCAACCATATCACGGCTATGAGACTATTGTTGGAGAGAGAATCAAAAGCGACGAGTGAGGGATCAGATCAGGACACTAGGAGAAAAAAAATCCTAAACTGATATATAATAATATAACATGGTAAATTTATTATAATAATTTCTATATAATATATCTGCTATATATAGTTTATAAGGATTATAATATAGTTGTTATATATTATTTATATAACAGTTTATATATATATAATTTACCTAAATATATATATACATATAAAATATTTAATTAATTTTCTTATAAACAGTAATTAACTAATTAAATCCTTATTAAACTGTATATATATAATTTACTGTCTAAATAATTGACAAAACAAATTATTATATCAGTTTATTAAACTATTAATTAATTAATTTTTTTATTTTATATATCACATAGATTAAGTAATCCTAGTATTAATTAACGTCTTTCTTACTATATATAATTCATTAATTAGTGATATTTAATTAATTATTTTCTTATAATTATTAATAAATAATTCAATTTAATTAATAATTAAACATCTTTAAACTAATTTAATAAATTAGTTTTTTGTTATATATTTTCTCACATCATTAGCCTACTATATATTTTTCTGTTATCAATTTTACCTATTAACAAGAAAAATTATTAATTAACTTCTTGTTAGTTAGTATATATATACACATAGTTATGTCAATTAATTGCTAATTATTTATTTATAACCATTTAAGTTTATTTTTTATTGTTATTGTTATTTTTTACTATATGATAAGATCATACGCCATATGCCAAGAATAGAGGACATGCTCATGATTGTAAAACATCACTAAATAACTTAATTATCCTAACAACCCAAGGCAACCAATACTAGCATAAATGGTAAACAATTCATTAACATCCTATTAATTGGATCAACTAGCATCTCGAGTTAATAGCTTCAATTCAACCAATTCATTAACATCCTATTAAATGGATCAACTAGCATCTCGAGTTAATAGCTTCAATTCAACCTACCATAACCTGATCAGTCCATTTAGCAACATGCAAGAAAATTTAACAAGATTAGAAGAGTAGGAACATGAACTAATTGCCTCTACATTGGTGTAGCTCAATCAAGAAATTCCAACCTCCATGAACATTACTTGACTCCAAACTAAGTAAATCCAATCAACAACTTTTAAAGAGGTATTATGGTATGATTTAAAGAGAAAAAGATACAAGAATTAAACAAACTCACAATAGAATCGACTTAAAACCTCTTAATGAAAACATCTGAAATAAGGTAAATTCATAATGCAACCTTTACTGGAGGGATGTTGGGAATTAAATCGGTCACCCACTAAATCACTCGATAGAAAAGCCACAAATTAATTGCAGCTAATTGGTGGAATCTTCTAGAGGATGATAAGTGATATCCATAGCACAAAGAAGAGTTGTCACTGAGGGAGAAGAAGAGCACGAGGAAGTGACTGATTGACAAAGGGAGTGCCACCACTAGTGGTTACTTGTGCTGCCAAATGGGATCACGACCATCACCCCTTGTCACAGAGGAAAGGGAAAGAGGCCTTGGATTACTAGGGGGAGGATAAGACATCCACTGCTACTTTGATCGCATAACTCTAGGTCGCGATTGGGGCAACATCTCAAAAAGAGGAGGAAAGAAGAATCAAAAAATGAGGAATCATATGGGAAAGAGAAGAGAAAAGATTTAAATAATTTTAAGTAACCCAAAACTCTACAAATTAAGCATAACTCGAAATGAACCATAACTCGATTGAACTAGTTGATTCCCGATGTATTTTTGGTTCAACCCTAAATTAACGATAAATCCACTATGAAAAAGGAAGCAATAACTTTGAGGAGGTTTTGGAAAATAAAAATCTAAATCAAGTATCTCAAATATTTTGAATACATCATTGAGTCATGGCAAAAATGAGTTTTTGGCTTTCTTTCTATATTTTGGCTTAATTTTATTCTGTTGTACGACAGCCAGATATTTCCAGGAACTAGTTTTTGATCATTGTAATGTTTTGCTCACATGCTTATCCAATATTCTCACATTTTTTGTTTTTATTTTATTTTATTTTTAATAGAAATGCTCCTCTTTGTTACTTTGTGTTTCTCTATTGTATGAATTTATGGATGCTCTAGTTTATGATGTATTTTTTTCCTATAGATTATTTAATTTCCATTTTTTTTCCAGATTTTTAATGGGACTGTTATATCATTCACAGTTCATTTTACTTTTCTCTAAATCCTCATACATTTTCTGACAGTTATCAAGCCGTTGCATATATTGAAGCTTCTGCAGTCATCTATCAAGATGGAAAGGTCAGTGACTCATCTTCCCTATGCACTTTAACTTATGATGTGTGATCATCAAGAATATTTAATGTATCAGCAGTTGGTTTTTATTTTTGGCTATGTCACCATGTCTGAAGGCTGCTAATCAGAATAAATATCTGTTTGATATCAAGACTCCTAATCAGAATAAATATCTTGTCCGATAAAAATACCTTGCAGTTAAGAAAAAAATGGTTTGTTGCTTCATCTGTCACTTTGCCAGACCTGGTTTGGCTTCTATCTCTTCACATATAATTTCTTACTCAGTTATTGTTGGCAAGAATGTCTTTTCAATGCCACCAGGTATTAGTCAAATTTGTACATAGCAACTCATATGTTCTGAAACATTTTTGTCGAGGCACTAGGTGCAACTAGGGGCTAAGAGGGTTAGGTCCTTAATCAAAAGGCATAGGTGCACCTCTATGGAGAGATGCGCACACACCTTCATAGTATGCATGATACGGTACACATCATATAATACACATAGTCATGCTAATATAACACTCAAAATCTTGTATTTGTAAGAAAAAATCTTGATAAAAATTAATGAAACAATTAAAGTTTCTAAAATTAGATTATATACAAAGACTACCATATAATTGCATTATTTTATTACAATTTATAATCATCAACCATTGTTTGTCCGAATTATTTTGGCTATATGAATGTTATCCTTCCATTGAGCCATGGCTATATCATTAATGATATTCAAAGATTTAAATTATTATTTTGTTAGAATAACTAAAGCTTCCTTCTCTCTTCCACTTGAATTGATTCTACTCTTATTATAAAATTTTTGGGTGGCCTTTTGATATGTCCATGTCATTTTTGATAGAATTGGTGGGAGAATAATATTCTTGTACTCGATATGATAATAATACAGAGATGGTGCTCTTTTAAAGAGGTGATAATCCAAGAATAATATTTGCTGATATAAATAGAAAACACATAGGTGATATTATATCAAAGAATCAATTATGGCAAAAAGGCGAAACGCTCGCCCCAGCGCCCCCGCCAATCTGTCCCTGGATCAACACGGAGGAGGTAAATCTCGGGGACTAGTCTAGCTAGCCCGAACAGCGATATTAGGTGAATCTGGAAGCAATCCAAGACAAATTCTGAAGTAATCAAATTGAATTAGGTAGGATTCATGGTCTAAAATTTCGAGCCATATTGGAGTTTCGGTGAATGACCGGAATGAAACGGTTTCGGTACCATATCGTGCCATGTCGATATGGTTTCGGTATTTTTTAAATATAAAATATATTAACTAAAAAAATAAAAAAATTAAATTTTAAAATAGAAAAAAAAATAAGGGATCATGATACTAGGTAAGTAAATAAATAAATAAAATTTTATTATATATTTTTAAAATTAAAATAAATAAAATATATAATTAGTAAGATAATTTTATTAGGATTTAATTAAACGGTTATCCCTACTATAACTCTAGGAGTTGATTGAAATTATTAATATAAGCCTAATAAACTTATTAAATTAAAACAATCCCTTCTCTTTTCTCTCTCTCTCTCTCGGGCTTGCGCGAGACGCGAATCGTGACCTCCCCGATGTCTGGCAGGCGAATCGCGACCTCCCCTGACAGAATAGTCTCAATTTTTATGAGAGTATATACAACTTTTATTAGGAACTCAATTACAATATTTTACGGAGGTAATTGAACCTAAGTATGGTAACCTAAATTTCCTATTTATGAGAGTATATACAGCCTTTATTTACAGAGGTAATTAAGTTGCCATAATTTATTGCCTATTACTGACATCTCCCCTCAAATTGATGCGGGTGATCCACAAGCATCAATTTGTCATTAAGAAATTTATGTCTTGGCCGTGGAAGAGTCTTAGTAAAAATATCTACCACTTGAAGATTGGTAGCAGCATAAGGAAGAGAAATGATCCGAGCCTCGTAAGCCTCACGGATGAAGTGACAATCAACCTCGATATGTTTAATACGTTCATGGAAGACGGGATTGGCAGAAATGTGAATGACACTGGTATTATCTGCATGAAGAGGGGTAGGACTGCATAGAGGAAAACTAAGCTCAGCTAGTAGACCACGGAGCCCGTGGATTTCTGCACAAGCTTGGGACATAGTTCTATATTCTGACTCAGTCGAGGACTTAGAAACACGGTCTTGTTTCTTACTTTTCCCGGGAAATAGGAGCTGGTCCAGGAAACATACACCATCCTGTTGTAGAACGCCTTGTATCACTACATCTTGAATAATCAATATCACTATATGCTACAAGATCAAGTGAAGTAGAAGCAGGATAAAAAAGTCCACGAGAAACTGTGCCATGGACATAGCGAATGATTCTACGAACTGCTGCCATGTGTAGGTGCCTAGGAGAAGTCTGGAACTAACTAACTTGTTGTACTGCATAAGAGGTATCAGGTCTAGAAATAGTAAGATAGATTAGGCTGCCAACAAGATTTCGATAGGCTGCAGGATCTGATAACAAGTCACCCGCTTCTTTCCGCTTGAAATTAAGCTCCATCGGAGTATCAAGGAGAATGAAATCTTGGAGACCAGCAGCTGCCACCAAGTCCTGAGCATATTTGTGTTGTGACAGAAAAATACTATGGGAACCAACATTAATCTCTATACCAAGAAAATATGTGAGAGAGTACAAATCTTTCATGTGGAAAGAGATATCATCAACATATACTAAAAGAATGACAATACCTGCTCAGTCTTGTGAAGGAATAAAGATGCATGAAACTTGCTTTTTAGAAAAACAAACTTGAGTAAGGCAGAAGTGAATTTCTCATACCAATATCATGCACGGGGTGCCTGGTTTAGACCAAACAAAGAGCGACACAATTTGCACACGACAAAAGTAGAGTTAGAAATTAAACCTGCAGGAGGACGCATATAAACATCTTCTTTGAGATCTCCGTGAAGAAATGCATTCTTCACATCCATTTGGTGCAAACTCCAATTTTGTGAAGCCGCAATAGCCAAAATAATGCGCATGGTAGTCATTTTGGCTACCGGAGCAAAAGTCTCCTCATAATTAACGTCATATTCTTGATTATTGCCAAGAGCAACTAAGCAGGCTTTGTACCTGTCTAAACTCCCATCATACTTGACCTTAACATAATAAAACATTTACAACCAAGTGAAGTTACACCAGTAGGACAATCAACCACTTCCCAAGTCTTATTAGCTTCAAGAGCACATAATTCTTCTTGCATGGGCCAACATTCCTCTTTGACTGCTTGTGAATATCTAGTAGGAACAGTAATGGAAGAGAGAGTAGCCGAGAGGGCAAATGTAGGGTTACCCGTGTTATGGGATGGAAATCCATATCGATCAGGAGGACCAATAATTCTTGTGGAATGTCGCAAGGGACCAACTAGCAAGGCAAGTTCGGAAGGAGTCAGCATGGAAGATCTCTGATAGTAAACAATGCTTGACTTAAACCTTTGCACCCTGAGTATCAGGAGCACCAAAAGTGTCATAAAAAAAAAGGCAAGAGTTGAAGGGAAGACTGTGGAGATGGAGATGGAGGAAAGAACCATTGATTTTCAAAAAATAAATCATTCCTCGAAACATGAACCCAATTGGAAGTGGAATCATAGCACAAAAAACCTTTGTGTGACACTATACCCTAAGAAAGCACAATGAATAGATTGAGGAGAAAGTTTATGTCTTTCCGTTGGAGGAAGATGCATAAAACAAACACACCCAAAAATATGAAGATTTGTGTAAGTAGGATGACGACGATACAACTTAAAATATGGAGACTCAAAATCTAAAACTTTAGAAGGAAGTCTATTGATGAGAAAAATGACTGTAGTGAGTGCTTCTACCCAAAACTTAGAAGGAACAGATGACTCGATTAGCAAAGTCCTAACAACATTTACAAGATGACGATTCTTTCGTTCAGCTACGCCATTTTGCTGTGGAGTATAAGGACACGAACGTTGAGAGATAATTCCTCTAGATTGCAGAAAAGATTGGAACTCATGAGTCACATATTCCCCTCCTGAATCAGACCTAAAAATTTGTATATGAGCATAAAATTGAGTTTGAACGAGAGCCACAAATAGTTTGAACATAGAAAACACTTCTGATTTGTGGCGCAGAAAATAACCCATGTATATCTGCTATAGTCATCGATAAAGGTCACAAAATATTTGTAATGAGCATGAGAGATGGTAGGGCTAATTCCCAGACATCACTATGTATTATTTCAAAGCTGTGTGTAGCTCTACTACCTTCAGATGGAAAGGATAAAATTTTACTTTTGCCAAGTTTACAAGTTGCACAATCAGAAAACACAGTAGAAGAATGCATTCTGTTATGTAATAGACCGGATTTCAACAAATGAGAGAGAATCTAGAGTTAGGATGACCAAGATGCTTATGCCAAACTTCAGTGGACACTCTAGACTCATTACAAAATAAAGCTTGGACAAACGATGAGGAAAAACTGTGAGGAATAGGTAATTGCAAAAAGAACAAACGTCTATGCTTAGTCCCCTTCGCTATCAACTGCCCTGACATCCGATCCTGCACAACACAACCATTATGAGTAAAATGAACATCACAATTTTGATCCACAAGTTGACCATACTAATTTCACAGAGAGATTAGGTGATACAAAAACATCCTTAAAGGAAGAAGATACATCACCCAATGCTGCAATGGGTAGATCACTACCATTAGCTGTTTGAATGGATGAAGAACCACAATATTCTCTGATATTACTTAATCCATGAGAAGAATTAGTCATATGATTAGAGGCACCTGAGTCTACGATCCACGAAGTAGGTACAGAATCAGTACCTTGAACTCCAAGTGCTGAAAATGCTTGCACAATCATTTCCTGCACTGATTCTCGAGTTAAAGGAGGTGCTGTAGGCTGTCGGGCAGCAGCAGGAGTTGTTGTAGCAGCAACTGAGATGATAGGTTGTAAAGCACCAGTAGTAACAACAGCATGATAGGCTTTGTTGGAGCGAGGAGGACTAGTAGGACACTCTTTAATGATGTGCCCAGATTGCTTGCAATAGTTACAAAATTTCTCAGGGCAGTGAGGTGCAATATGGCTGTATTTTTTACAACTATAGCACTGTGTTGTGCTCATGTCTCGTCCTTTCCCTTTTCCATATGCAGCATACGCAACTGAAACATTATTAGAAGTAACACGAGTCTGCTCCATGATGTTCTGAGTATTGATCTGTTGTTCTTCACGCAAGAGTTCGCCAAAACAGATGTCCATAGTTGGAACAGGATCTCTATTTAATAGAGAGGCACGAACAGATTCAAATTCAGGTCGCAGTTTCATTAGAAATTGATCTCTTTGACTGGTTTCCACACCTTCTGCAGAGACCTTAGCAATAACAAGATCTGAATAATCATTCCACAAAGTTAGAAAACCAGGATAATATTCTTGAACTGATAGATCCCCTTGAGTATAGTTAGCAATGGCTAACTCAAGTTGAAAACGCCTTGCATTGTGATCTTGGTTATAGACCTGCTTGAGATAATCCCACATTGCCTTTGCAGACTTATGGGGGCGTAAAAAAAGAATTAGATGTGGCTCCATAGAAACAAGAATCCAGGTCATGATTTGATTATCTTTAGCAGCCCAAGCTGCCCTGTCTGCAGCAGTAGCTCCTTGGTGTTGCCATCTATATGACCCCACAGCTCCAACTGAGTCTCAAAATTATCTTCTCTTTCGAGAAGGTCTTTCATTATATAGGTAAGACTGCCAACTATACAAGGAAAATAAATACACGGAGTAATTCTAGGAACCTAAATATCCTATTTATGAGAGTATATACAGCCTTTGTTAGGGACTCAATTACAATATTTTACAGAGGTAATTGAACCTAAATATGGTAACCTAAATCTCCTATTTATGAGAGT
>JBBUKS010000001.1:4880961-4893243 GCA_038050645.1 Hedychium gardnerianum | reverse complement strand
ACAATCATACACATACGACACATGCTACAATATCTAGGGTACACGCCACACACGTGTCCACAACACAATCAAAAGCACGCAATAAATGCTACATCATTATTGGTACATGTCATACACGTGTCCATATCTACAAATCATGAACAATGTATCACATCCTAAATTATCCTATTTACACGCCACACATATGTACACAACTACTTAACATGAATAAACTAAAACTAACATGTAAACATAAACACATGTCGCATGCATGTCAAACAACTATATGATTATCCAATCATAAGCATGTTCCTATTGTGCACACCATACACGTGTACACACTACAAAATATGAGAACAATAGAGATTGTATACATATAATCAGATTAACTCAAAGTGCAAGCAGATAAGTATCAAACTCAAGTAGAAATACAACTAGAGTCAAGGTAAATTCAACTACCTAATCAAGGTATCATATCATGCTCTAAGGTCAATGTATAAAAGAGAGCAAGGGAGGAAATACCCGCCTCAAAATAGATCGTGCAGAATATCCTCAGATCCGACGCTCCATCACAAATCCGGATCCTATAGGTATCAATACAAAAACTATATAAATACCAGACTAAACATAGAGGTTCGAATGATATAGATTAAACAAAACTCACTAACTAAAATGATATAGATTAAACATCTAATTAATGGATCGAATAAACCCCAATTTAAACATATAGGGTCGCTATCCTAATCCAATTAACGAATCCTCTAAATCTACATATCAACCTACATATCATATCCTCAATTTCTAAATCGGTTTCAAATCCATAGACTACATGAATCCTAAACATTAGGTCTAAACATAACAACTTGTTTAGGTAAGCTTGTCCTAATAGAACTGTGATGTGTGGAATACACATAGCCTCACAATCTAGGATGTTGGCTTGTAATCCCAAATTTGGGTAAAGACCACAACTCCAATCACCCCAAGTATGATTTTCTATCACAAGTTACTCATCTACACAATATGAATACATAACCCAAATCCATACCTACTGGTGATAGTCAAAGATGTGAGTTGACCGACGACAACTAGATTGACCGGAGCAGCAACGACGGAATTAAGGTCGGCACTACCCTAGGTCTAGCCGGGAGGTTGTGGTGGTGGCTATTGCATCCACCAAGGATAGTCGGAGCTGATCTAGTCGTAACAAGGGTGGCTGGCAGCACTGAATGACTGGAACTGGCCCGGTGGTGGTAACCGACAGTTGACCTGACCGGCAGCGATCTCCAGGGCAAATGAGAGCCCGTCTAGCTCCTCTCCAATCAGGCCCCAGCCTTGGCTATGGCTGTGGACGATGGCTGGTTGTCGGATGAGGAGGTGCGGCGTGTGGAGGTTAGTAGAAGAGGGGTTCGGGAGGTGACATGAAGCTTGCAGCAGCGATGGGTGATGGAAGGAGATCCGACGATGGAGATGACAAACTCGCGATGGGGTAGATTAACAGGCACGGGAGTTGCCACTGTCATGTGGGTGCCAAGCGACGTCGACAGCTTGTGATAAGGCTCGAAAATGGCAGTCGAATCATAGAAGGGGATGACGTCTAGCCTCCCCGATTACAAGCTGGCAGCAATGGCTAGTGAAGGGCAATGGTGTCGGCTACAGGTTGAGGGAGAGCTCAGTGGTAGTGGCGATCAATAGGGAGGAGAAGAAGAAGAAAAGGGGCAGCTTGGGTGGAAATGAAGAGAAAAGCCAAAAGTTAGGTATATATATATAACCTAACTTAGGTTTTAAATTTCTAACTATAGGTTAATTAAATCAATCAACTTCCACTTAATTGATATTTCAAATAAGCTTTCTAAAAGCCTTATATTTATATCTCCTTAAACTTGTCATATTAGCTCCGATTAAATTTAGAAAAAAATTCCTAAAAATTCTCATAAAATTTTATAAGCTTATTTCTCGATTAACACCCATTATTTAATTATTTTTATTTGCTATATTTAACACTATCCAAGTAATGAATATGATCCTTGGGGATCCAATATTGGTTTGGTCTGACTTGATTAATCAAGCTTATTTCAGAGACTCATGCTTAGACTCATTTTCTAGAAGTTTGATTAACTAAGGACAAGTATAATTTGAATTGAGTTTTAGCTTTGTATTTGAGTTCAGATCTATTGTATATGACACTTTGAGTTTCTATTATCATGTCAAGGTACTTGGAGCCCGAAGTAAATCATTCCAACGATCGCTTAAGTTCTTCAATTTTAGTTTTCAAAGTGGAATTATCTTCCTCAAGTTTTTGGACTTGAGTTGAGGTTCCATCCTGAACTTGTTCAGTTGAAAAATTTGGGTTAGTCTTTTTCTTAAGGGCTTTTAACTCCCTTTGGAGTGACTTGACTCGCACCTTGGACTTGGCTAATTTTCCAATCAAGCAAGCAATCATATCATATAACTTTTTTATTAATGAAGATTTTACTGCAATGTTTGGTTCATCTGAAATGGATACAAATCTGTGGCTTGACTCGGACTCGAGTTCAAACTCGGACTCGAGCTCAAATTTGACTCGATGACTTGTTCTCTTGTTGTTAGCACCAGGAAGCTCGCTTGAGCTTATTTCTCTTCGTCCAATTCTTTCGACAAAGACTCATTCCACGTTGCTTTCAGGGTCTTCTTCCTCCTTTTCTTTTTGGTCTCCTTCATGTAGTAGATCATTTCAGATTTGTCCATTGTGGTTCAGTTCAGACTCGATTTCTTGTTCTTCGATTTGATCACCTTCTTGGTTTCCCACTTGGTGAATACTTTCTTCTTTTTGAATAGTTTCCATACTAGGTTGACTAGTTCGGAGGTGATCCCCTCGTCATCTTTTGAATTTGTTTCATTTTTGAATATGGGTTCGATTAGAGGCTTGGGCTTAGGCTCCTTGTTCTTGAATTTTTCTGCAATTAACGCAATACCCTTCTCAATCGGATTTGTATTAGATTGTTCCTGTAGTTCAAATTCTGAAACAAAGTTGATCTAACTTAACTTTTGAAAAATCTTGGGAAACTTTGTAAGCATCTACCCTAGATACCCACAATGTGTTTCTCAGAAATGCTTTCAGTGTGTACCATATTATGTCCAATCAAGTGGAGTCCGTTGAAGAGGTCCTGAATCTGGGTGTGTAGTTGACTAGCTGATTCTCCTTCCTTCCTACATTTTAATATTGTATAATTTATTTAAAAGTAAATCATGATTACACACCTTTGTGTCAGAAGTCCCTTCGTGTAACTCGACTAACTTGTCTCATAAGTCTTTCATGCTAATAAACGGTCTGACTCGGTTGAGCTCTTCCTTGGTCAAGTCATACTAGATGGTCTGAGTTGCTTTCACGTCATCTTAGATTTTCTTCTTGGTGGAATTGTCCCATTTGTCACACCCGAGTGGTACTCCCTCTTCGTTGGTGGGGAGCGTGAATCTGATTTGGATCACGACTCACATCTCCGCCTAGGTCTTAAGATGGAACTCTATTCGACCCTTCCAGTAGCCGAAATCCTCTCTGAAAAATAGTGGCGGTTGGACCGTGTTGTACCCTTCTTGATGAGCCATTCAAAAAAACTTGCATGAAAAAAAATATTATAAAATAATACCAAGACTTAGCCTTGAATTAGTAGTGTGGGAGAAAAAGAATCAACAAAAAAAATCGAGTAAAATAAAGCAATTTTTTTTGCTCGAATGGGGATTAAGGCCCGCAATCTTTGATCGCTTTCGATTAACAATCCACAAAGTATCTCTTTATCAAAAAAGAAAGAGACTCGTTTCACAAAAAGCCAAGGAATAGTAACACATTTACATTTCCTCTATAAGATGAAGTGAAAAAACAAATTAAATACAATAAATATAACAACAAATGAAAAGATGATTAGAGCTTAAGCAAGGTTGTCGGAGTAGTGTCTTGGCATAGCGAAGGCGTTTCGGAGCAAGGCGTACCAAGAAGACTTGAGCAATTGATGAAGAAGCCTCGGCTCAAGGGCTTCTTTTATAGACCTGGATTGGTCTACCGATCACCTTGAAAATTTAATCCAGATCTGGTTAATCGATCTACCGATCTGACTGTCCTCCAACTTGTTTCCACCATGTCATCTTGTCGATGAAGATCCTTTGCCTTGTTAGTGTTGCAGTCCTTATCCTTGGTCGGTCCCTCTGCCACATAAGATGGTCAAACTTTATCTCTTCGCCACTTTAGCAGAATGATCCTTATCCTGTGCCACATTAGCAATCCGAGACTAATCCAGTTCACATTAGATGCCACATCACCACATAGGAGGACCTGGATGGCACATCAGCATTCGGTCTACCAATCATGTTAATCAATCTATCGATCCAGCCTATCGATCTAACAATCTTGAAAAACAAAGGTTTACACAATAATATGAAGAGCGAGTAATATAGATTCTGATAGTTGTCTAACTTTCCAATCTTAACTTCGGAATTTGCGTGAATCCCTTAGTCGAACTGTCACCTAAGGTTGTCCCTATAAAGAGGATTCGTCCTTACCTATTCTTCCTTTCAGAAGAACCACTCCACTCCAGGAGTTTACCTCAACTTACTATTGGCCAAACTTTGGTCTTCCAGACCTGTTTGGGCTTCCCCTACTCAATATCCGAACATTTGATCCCTAGGACTATCCAACTTGATCTCTGGTCTTCATTGACCCATCAAGTCCCTCCTACTAGATGTTCAGTCCACTGACCCATCTATACTTAGCCTCTTGGTATCCTTGATTTGCTAAGGCTTTCTTATCTAGTATCTAATTCAACTGACCTACTAGGGCTTTAACTTACCTAGTATCTAGTCAACTTGACATACTAGGGCTTACCAGGTTGATCTACCAGTACATTGATCAACTTTGTTAGATAACACTTAACCTTAACTTTGACTCATTGCCAACATTAAAATCTTGGTTAAATTATCTATTCCTTTTTGCACCAACAATTTGAACCCACGAATGTGTCAACCTACTTAAACACATTTTGATTTTTATTCATTTTATTGTTTCATTGAGTATAATTTTATTAATTAGTTCCATAATTATAAGGTACTTTATGATAATTAGTTTTAAAATTTAAATTTGGGTTTTTTAAATTGAATTTGATTTTATAAAATTTGAAGATTTATTTTCTTGAATTTTGGTATTTAATTTCAAAATTTTAAGATTTAAAGTTGAATTAATCAATGTTTCATAATTAAAGAGTACTTTATTATAATTAGTTTTATAATTTTTAATATTTAAATTCACATTTTTGACATTTAAATTTGAATTAGTATTTTTGAGATTTTTTTTAAAGTTTAACTATGAATTTTTAAAATTTTAATTTGTCTGTTAAAATTTTAATAATTATTATTTGAATTTTTAAGATTTAATTTCAAATTTTTAGTATTTGAATTTTAAAAATTAGAATTGATCAAATTATTTTAAGGATTATTTTGATTAATTTATTTATTATTTAATTTTGAGTTATTTAAATTTTTAGAATTGATCAAGTTATTTTTAGAATTATCTTGATTAATTGATTTTAAATTATTTAATTAAATTAAATTTGATTATTCAATTTAGATTTATCTTAACAATTATCTTGATTACTATTTATATTAATTTGTTTAATTATTAATTAAGTTGAAATTATTCAAATTAACTATATATTTTTTTAGTTAGCATCAAGTATCCAAACCTTGATCCCAACTAATCCTAAGGTGATCGGCTTAGCCTCATGAAATTTTTTCACCTGCCACCAGGCTAAATCGGGAAAACGCAAGTCGAGACCCATCTTGACATCCAACGTTCTCAGGCCCACTACCCATTAAGGAGAAAAATTCTTAATAATATGTCGCAGCTGAGTTTTGAATTTTAAATGTCTGATGTATCATTGGAAGATCTAATCACGACACCGTGCCTGGGGGTAAATTAACTATATCTTGATTAAATAGATCAACGATATTATTATGATTAATTTGATTAATATCTAGATTGACTTAATCAAATTATTGATTAATTTTAATATTAAGATTTATTAAATTTAAATTATTAATAAGATTTGAATTAGTTAAATTTTGATTATTTGTATTAGATTTACTTTGATTATTTATTAATTCAGGATTAATTAAATTTATTGAATTTGAATGGTTCAAATTAGATTTATCTTTATTAATTATTAATTTTAGATTAATTAAATTATTTAAATTGGACTTATTCAAATTAGATTTATTTTAGGATTTAATTAATTTCAAATTAATTGAACTATTCAAATTAGACTTGATGAAATTAAATTCATCTTAAGAATTAAATAGAAGATCAAGTTTTTTATTATTTCTTTCAAACTTATATAATTTAGATTATTATGATCAATTAAATTTACATTATTATTTTAATTCAGATTAATGAAATTAGTTAAATTTGAATCTTTCAAATCGTGATTTATTTAGTTTCTATTAATTAAATTCGGATTAATTAAATTTGAATCTTTCAAATCTTGATTAATTAAGTTTTTATTAATTAAATTTGAATTAATTAATTTAATTAAATTTGAATCTTAGAATTATCTTTATTAAATTTTAGATTAGAACAAAATAATTATTTATAATGATTTGGTCAAGGATTTTTTTTGATAATCAAGGTATTCAAAATTATCCTGAGGTGATAGATTCGGGCCTATGAAAGCTTCTCATCGGCCACCTACGTAAATTAGGAAAGCTTCTCATTGAGGCTCATCTATGCGGACAACGTTCTTAAATTTTTCATCTCACTGGAGGAAAATCTCTACAATGCATTTTGATCAAATCAAGGTTCTTATCTATTTGATCAAAGTCATGATTGACTTGATCAAAATCTTGATTAATTTTATTATTAATTTTGGACATGATTAAATGTAACTTATCATGTTTAATTGAATTAATCAACATGCTATATCTATTTAAATTATCATGCTTTTTGATAAGGGTATTTTCATAAAAATTAAATTCACTAACCTAAATTGCTTCTCCTAATTCTGTTGAATTTCTTCATCTTCTTCTCCGGTCACTAATTCTTATAGTGGCCGGATTTCTTGCATTTAAAGCACGTGATATGATATTTGTTACTCCGGACTCCTGGCATCGGTTCCTCCAATACCGTCAGTTGTGTCATCCGAATCTTATGAGTATGACACTTATTTTTGTAGTGTCCTTTCTCCTTGTACTTAAAATATATAATATGTAATTTAAAAATGGAATTGACAGTCATACCTTTGCTCCCCCTCAATCTTTGGCCTCCTTGCTCCCTTAGCGATTAGTCCAATCAAGAGCCCTCCAGTCTCTGATATTAATTGTAGGACTAGTAGGATCAATAGAGGGGGTGAATATCGATCGCTCACATCTTCCTTTTTGTCATGTGTTTATTTTTATCAGATAGGAACTTGCAACGGAATTAATAAATAACAAACAAGTAAAAAGACTCAAAGGATTTACTTGATTCCTAAACCTTCAGGGATAATACATCTAAGGTCTAAGTATGGGAGACGCTCCTCCACTAGAGTCTCTCCTTTCTAGAACTTTTTCGTAGGCAGAGAAACCTCTTACAATCTAAGTACAAACACAAATATTGAAATTAAGTACAAATACTTAAATAAATACAAATAAACTCGTCAATCCAATCCGTAAGCCCCTGAGTGTCACACACTCCTCCTTGCGCTTCCCCGGTCGCACGAGCAAAATGTTAAGATCTTTCCATGACCAGAGAAATGGAGTAGAATGTAGAGATTGATGTTTTGAACGTCGTGCTGAGGATTCTTTTTATAAGACTTTTTTGATCTACATATCATCTTGATCAGTCTACTAATCTGGTCAAATCTGATCCCTACAACCAAGTTTATCGGTCTATCGAAAACCTTTTTCTGTCAATCGAACCAGGCCACATCACCAACCTGAGTACAAACTCATACCTAGTCAACTGAACCCATTTGTGTTGGTGTTGGGAGCACAACATTTAACCCAAGGTTTTGATGTATGACTAAGGTTAAAATATAGGTTTGGTGAAATATAACGAATTGGTGTCAAGTGTGCAGGTGCAAGTAACTTGACTAGTGAAAAGTTATAGTGAGTGAAACTAGGTAGCTAAAGTCTTGGTTGGGAACTAAGGAAGAAAAATTGCTAGTTGTTGTCTAACCGTAAGTGCACGGCTATGTCGTTAAGTAATAAAATATCAAATCCACAGGGACTGTTGATTAAACACTAGTCGATTTTCCAAAGCAAGTTATCTAAACGATCGAAAGTTGGTTGAAAGCTTGAGAGCAAGAGATTAAGAAGTTGAGAGAAAGAGAGAGAGAGAGAAAGAGAGAGAGATCTAGTGAGAGCGAATGATCGAAGAGGGAGGAATTGGCTTGGGGAAACGATTATAAGATTTCAGTTTCATTATGGTGCTAGTTGATGTTCTATGTATTCTTCATCTCCTTATCTCTAAGTTTATGCTCATGTAGGAATTTAAACCAAATTACCAGTATGGAACCGTGAAGGTTACACTAGAGTATTTACACCACTTTCAATGTTATTAAGTAAATATGTAACATAGAAAGTCCAGTTAAAGGGATATCCCCTATCATATGAGGGTCCACCAGTCATACAGTCTAGATTACACAAGTCACTTCTTAATATTAAATTTAAAAAAACCCATTAAATTCTAATTAACTATTCCCTTGTAGAGAATTAACCCTCATTTCAAGGTGATGACTCTAGAAAGTCCGGTTAAAGGGATACCCTCTATCACTAAGGGCCCCCCGGTCATACAATCTAAAATATCTCCTCTACATGGTGACCAATCCATCACATCTAAATGCATTCACCACTCACACATTAAATCATACAAGAACAAGACACAACACAATAGAACAAGTCAGAAACATATCATAGAACAAGGAAATGAGCAAATTCATAGTTCATACATCACAATTACTTGTTACATCCTAGAATCTGGATAATCTACTCCATAGTGTAAGAAAGACAACCACAAGACATAGAAAATAACAATCTACAACTCAAATAAAAAACAAAGGAGAAGAGAAAGCTTAGTGAGATGTTGTTGATGTCTTTGGATGAAATCCTAGGTCTGGTGGTGGACGAATCGTCGAAATCTGCCTCAGAAATGAACCTTGTGGGTTCCCTTGAAGGGAAAACCCTCCCTCCCTTGAAAAAGGGATCTTCTTCCCCTTTTGTAGGTCCCCCCACACGGGTCCTAATTGACGCGACATGGACATGCCTGATAGGCACGATCGCGCCATGACAGACTTGTTGAAGTAAGGCACGATCATGACTCATTGGAATAGTTGAACCGTGGGGGTTTCTATTTTAGCTAATGGGAAAAGGCACAGTCATGCCTAGAAGGTACTGCCGGACCGTGATGCTTTCTGGAATTCCTAGGAGACATGACTGAATAAGCATGACTATGCCTCATAGGCACGACCATGCTTTGGCTGAATAAGACACAGTCGTGTCTCACAGGTACGACTATGCTTTGCTGATTTCTCTCCAAGCTTGCTCTAATGTCCAATATGCTTCATTTTTTGCTTCAAAATGCATCCTATCAACTAAATTTCGAAATGAGTAGATCTCTGAACAAAAGGAGTAAAAGCGATCACATAATAATGAAATATAGTGCGATAGTGTAAATCATGCTCATGAAATACAAGTAAATGTACAACAAACAATGACTAGAAACATGCATAATCTACGTGCATCACACCCCCAGACTTAAGCCTTTGCTTGTCCTCAAGCAAAAACCTGCAATCTAGATTCATGTGGCGAAATGATGCATCATAATCCCTAATGAATTAGTCTAATCCTATCATATAATTTCATTGACGAGCATGATACAAAAATTATTTGAGAATGACCTAAGTAGAAGTTCTCTATGCTCGGTGTAATAAGTGACATAACTTTTTTAAGTGTAAATCTTCAAGCCTAGTCAAGTGGTCATCTAACCATGTGTCTTATGCCTCTGGCCATAGATACTTACTTGCCACACGCATACTTCATCCCTCTCAAAGTCTACACAAGATCTCAAAAGATTGCTCGGAATTAAGAGAAACGTAATAGTTATTTCCCTAATAATCTAACTTGGTCTCAAAGGGGGTAACTTGTTAACGTGATCCGAGTTTATTCAGTAACAAAAATATAATAGAGAGGTCACCTTAGAAGCACAAGTACTAGTCTGATTTTATGAATCATGATTATTTTCAGAATTATCTACCATCAAAATTAGGCATAGTGTAAAGAGATCCTAAAATTAGGTCAATCCACAAACTCTTCTAATAAAAACATAGCTCACTTTATGCTACTACGGATAGAAAAAAAGTAGATCACTAAGCATACTAGCACCATAAATCACAACAACATGAAAGTCTAGAACAAGTGTGCTAGTATTTTTGCAATAAGGACAAGCCAACAATGATATGATGACTGATGCAACTATAAATGCCACAAAAGAAACATAACCACATCAAAACAAATAAAATCAAACCAAGCAAAAGTAGACCAAACTGAAACAAGCATAATGTTGTCAAAACCGCAAGTGCACAGCTAAGCCACAAAGACTATTGATTAAGCACTAGTCGAGTTTGCAAAGCAAGTTATCTAAACGATCGAAGGTTGAGAAATCACAAACGAGAGCTTGAGAGAGTGAGAGAAAGAGCTTAAAAGAGAGTTGAGAGAGAGAGAGAGAGAGAGAGAGTTGAGAGAGCAAGAGGGAAAGGTTTGAGAGAAGGCCTAGAGCAGAGGTGGTCAAGGGAAGAAGTTGGAATTGGGGGAACGATTCTAGGATTTCGATTTCATTATGATGCTAGTTAATGTCCCCAAGTATTGTTCATCTTCTTACCTCCATGCTTACACTTTTGTAGAGATTCTAACTAAATTACCAGTAGGAACCCATGGAGGTTACACCGGAGTGTTTACACCATTGTTCATTTAATGCTATTAAGTAGAAGAGATAACATAGAAAGTCTGGTTAAATGATTACCCTATGTTACTAAGGGCTCCCTGTTCATACAGTCTAGATTACCGATGTCTTTGGGATGTTTCCTTGCTCCGGAAGTGAATGAATCATTGAGGTGGCTCTTGTAAGGTGGTTCTAGGGTTTCCCACAAGGAGAGAACCCTTCCCCAAGGAGAGAGGCTGATCCCTAAACCCAAGATGAGTCAAAAGAAGGGTTTCTTGACCCTTTTATAGGTCCACATGCCTTGTGACCACGCGACTGATGTGCGTAGATTATATATATTTTTATAGATTGTTTGACGCACATCTACTTATATTTCATGAGCATAATTTACATGTATTATATTCTATTTCATTATTATGGCATACTTCTACTCTTTTAGTTTGGAGAATTGCTCTTTGCATATTTTTATTGGCAGGACGCGATTTGGAGCATATTTGGAGCCATGTTGGATTCTGGATAACATGTAGATGAAAAGTAGAACGACCATAACTTTGTGCCCAGTTGGAGTTTCTGGCTAAATCAACTTCCAAAACGTAGATAATTTCAATATCTACAACTTTACTTCAGAGTCTAATAGAATAATTCATCATCTCGCTATGCTAAAAAACATGGTCGTGCCTCCCTGGAACAGTCGTGTCTCTTGTTCCGCCCAAATTTGTAGATCAAACTTTGAACCACCATAACTTTCATCTCGGTTGGAGTTTTGAGTTGTTCTTTATATCAACTAGAATATAACTTCAAGGTCTACAACTTTTCTTCAGGGTGAAAGATGATAAAATAATGTTTAGCCATGCTAAAAGGTGTGTCCATGCCTCAAGTGTAGTAGAAGCTCAAAGCATGACTGTGTCTCCTAGACACGACCGTGTGACACACATGAAGGAGGTCAAAGCATGACCGTGTCTCACAGACACGGTTGTGTGTCAAGCCTGGTCAAGGTCAAGTCATGGTCGTGTCTCCCAGACATGGCCATGTCTCTCTGACAGTTAAAACTCAATTCTGGGCTGTGTCTCTCTGACACGGTCGTGTCGAATTCCAGACAACATACGGACCAAAAGTAAAATGATTATAACTTTGTGCACTATTGAATTTTTTGACTGATTCAAATTTTGGAATGTAGATAACCTCAATATCTATAACTTTCATTCAGAACTTAACCAGAGATTAAGTGGTTTAGAATGTGAAAAAAAACATGTTTTGTGAAGCCTAACAAAAGGGGAAAATCTAAAAATTCTAGGCAAGTATAAAAGGGTCAAGCAAACCCTTGCTTGAACTATCTTGGGTTTGGGACTTTGTCCCTCTCCTTGGGGAAG
>JBBUKS010000001.1:4826308-4848012 GCA_038050645.1 Hedychium gardnerianum | reverse complement strand
CTTGATCCTTTTATAGCTTCCCCAAGCCTTCCCAATATGTTAGACCCTACCTAAATCATCGAGGCACTACCAAAAAGAGGTTTTCAGCCCTTAAACTCAGTTTTCACGGGTTCCACCTTGAACCAAACTTGTAGATCCTGAAATTATCTTTAATTTTATAGGTCGTAGGTCTCGTGGCTCGACTCGAGCTAAAGGTTATGCTAGTATAAAGTTTGGTCTACTGTTGGGATGCCTCAGGATAAATTGATATGTCCATGCTTGTGAGGCACTACCTGGCCGTGCCCGACTCTAGTGGAGAGGCACAATCGGGTCATGTTGAGCTCAAGATGGCTTTGTAGCTTCCATATGGGGCACAACCTACCCGTGTTGCCTTTGAGAGAGAAGCACGACTAGGCCATGGTGAGCTCTAGAGGTCTTTGTGGTTTTCGAGCGAGGCACGGTCGTGCCTGGGAGGCACGACCAGCCCGTGTTGGTTGTTGTCAGTCTTGTTTTCGCTCCATTCTTCGTTTAACTTTGTCTATAAGAACACGCTCGTGTCATGGGACATAGCCAAACCATGTTCCTTGCTCCAACTCCACGTTCTAAAGATTTTATGCTTTACTTTTGCTCCAAATTCATGTCATGTCAACATAAAAGGGCAAAGAGAAAGTCTTTGAACAAGAAATATAAAATCAATAAAATAAAAAGAATGTATATGTGTGAAATATGCTCATGTAATGATCCAGAATACATGCAGAACAATACTAAAAACTATGCATGAAATACACTCATCAGTAGGGCATTTGTTTTTATAGTGCCCTCTCTCCCTACACTTAAAACATATTATATAGAATTTAAATTCATACCTTTTAGTTCTACTCCCCCTCAATCTTTTGCCTCCTTGCTCCTTTGATGGTTAGTTCGATCAGAGCCTCCCGCTTTGCAATTATAGGACATGTGCGAGTCGATAAGGAGGGTTGAATATCGATCTCTTTTCTTGTTGTTTCTTCGTGTTCGTTCTTTCTAGTCAGATTAGAACGCAGCGAAATATATAATAAACAAAACAAAACAAAAGACGCATGAATTTACTTGGTTCCCAATGTTAGGGAGCCCAATGTGGATGCGTGCTAAAATATGTTTTACAAACATGCAGCGGAAGCAAAAAATAAAAGACATAATAAACTAAATTATTACATCACACGCACCACACGCATACATAATACATTCATGTAGACATAATCGCATAATAAAATTTTACATAAATAACTTTTATTCTAGTTATACCTGCGAGTTCGTTATGAACCTTGTAGAGAGCGTTTACTAGCCTCACAAGGCTAGCCTTTTCTAGAATCAATCGAGCGACGCTATCAAGTCTCGCCTCTATTCGTATCCACACTGAGAACTCTGATAGACGACTTCGCTAAGCCCGAGCCATGTCTCCGATTTGGTACTAACCAAAATGGGGAGACAAAATGATCCGAGAGAGTGATCTTGGCTCGATTCGCGTACGACGGCCGAAGCAACCAAGATGACACAAATTGAGGAAGAAAGCAACCAAAAGGTGGGTTGCTGTCCAGCCGAAGAACCCGCTATGAACAGCCCTTTCCGATGCTTTCCGGCGTCCATAAGATCACTGTCGACAAGGGAGAAAGTACCCTAAGGCATCGGGGTTCTAGTGGCAATGTTTTCTCTCCGAAATGGAGGTCGGAGGAGTTTGGAAGGGGGCAAACCAGCAGCAGACAAAATCTATCCGCCAGCCGTCTTTGCTCGGGGCTATGGTCCTTGGCCGGGGCTACTGCTCCATGCTTCCTGTTGGCCGGCGAGAGGTGGCTGGCCGGAGGAAGGTGGCGGCAGTGCAAGGGGAGTTCTTCCCCTTGTGGTCGAGCGGTGGCTAAGAGAGGAGAAGGAGAGAAGAAAACTTTCCAAAAACCTAACCTTTAGGTTTTAATTAAAATCATAAATTCTATCCCTATAGGAGAGTATTTATAACCTCTTCTCAATGACTTGAGGAGCAAGTCATCTCCCAAGCTCAAACCCAACCCATTAAGCATTAACCAAAACATAACCCATTAAGCTCTTGGTTTGGTTCAAGCCTGAACCAACTTTGGTTCAAGACTAAACCAACTTGATTCAATAACCAAACCATTTGGTATAATAATCAAACCAAACCAATTTGATTTATTATTAAACCAAAGAGGGTCCATCACATTTTCAAAAGACGTGACTCATCCGTGCTTTCATTCCAATAAATAACTTTCCATATTTGTCATTTGTCTGGTCCAACCAAACTTATTCTCTCTTGATCTAAGAATCTAATTCTCAAACTCGTTTTAAGTCTTTCGGAGAAACTTGTAGTGTGTGTGATCTTATAGGTTCCCGATTATGTTAGTCATTTGTAATTAACTATTAATTACGAATTAATCATGAGTGACACCTAGTAGTACATCATGACCCCCAATTGACCGAAAAGTTAATGGTTGATTCCAAAACTTCTTCTGAACCTTTCAACAGCTACAATGAGTCGTGCCTCATTCCTTTCACTCGTCTTATACCCACTTGGTTCAAGACATGGTCTATATGTTAGTCCCCCACTAGGCTGACTATATCACACCTAGCCCAAGTAGTAGTTTCTTGTCCTGCGTATTCGAATTACTCAAACACATTATCCAAGAAGACCATTCTCTTGACGTATTCTGTTTTGGCCAAAGATTTGCGAGTAATAATCCTAACAAGTGGTCATAGGATATACTTCTCCTTATGCAAGGAGCAGTGAATCCTCTCTAGGCTATTCAAACACCTTCGGGCACTTTAAACTTATACACAATCATCCCGAGTCCACACCTCCAAGGAGATGCTCGCTTAAGATGTCAAAGTATTATAAGTCTCCATAACCAAGATGACTTGAATATCTCAAGTCAAAGGAAACTTGCACTTAAGCTGCAATGAGATCTTTATTGACATAGCTATATATGTGAAGAACCATATGAAGTCTCATGACAGGTCACTCTAATGAACTAGTTACCTTTAACTAACATCCACATTTAACTCTCGACATCCCAATATCTCAAGTCAGTGAGGAGCGGCTGCTTGGATAAACTAAGGAATACATGTGCTAGTTTTACAAAATTGATGATGTCAGAACTCATCAATTCATCAACTAGGGAAGGTTTCAATATATTCATAATTACACATGTAGAGATGCTCACTAGTTGTGATCGAATCACAAGTTCTCTCATGCTATGAATTATATTATTGGACATTTAGTAAGTGAGTTTAAGATCCAATCACACAAATAAAGAATGTGCACTCAAGTAGTGAATCATTTATTTATTCAATAATTAATATATATCATAAGGCGGTTGCCTTAGGACACCTCTCAAATATAACACTCAACCCCCAGGGTCAGTATGTCCAAGGCCTAAGTGCGGGAGGTGCTCGTCTAGATCTTCTCCTTTCAGAACTTTTCTAGAGGCAAAGAAACCGCTTACAGTTTGATTTTACAAGAACAATAAAGAAGTACAAAATAAACATTACATGTAAAACAAACCAAATAGAATGTGCATAACACACCCATCCTGGAGCTTCCCCGGTCGCAGAGCTTCGCAACACATTTTTTTCGAGCACAGGGTATGAGTAGATTAGAAGAATTGGTGATTTGATGCACTAGTCGTGGTTACTTATATAAAATTATTTCAAGTGCCTAGAAGGCCTTTCAGGTGCCCCTTGCTCGGCGTCTGTCTGATTCAAATTAGCCGCTACTTATCCGACTCATTCATATCCTGGTCGGGATGCCCGAGACCGATCTGGGGGTTCGGACTAGTCCAAGGCACTTGGAGCAGTCAAATTTGCTTGGAATCAAGTCTAGTTCACTCCAGACTTGATTTGGCTTCGTCTAGTTTGCATCTATCTACTCCTCCAATCTTTCTTCCAGTTCCAGGTTTCTACAAGATAAGCATACAAATACAAACAAGCAACCTAGCATAATCTGGTAAGTCTACCTGATCTACTAGGCTTACCTTTTGTTTGGAGTTAACTCCTCTAAAACTTCTACCTAGAGAACACTTCACTAGGGTTTTTTTTCGAGCCTCCAGTCCTCTAGACATGCTTAGACTTACTAGTCACTTAGTAGACTACTCATCCTTGTGAGACATCCGATCACCTTGACCTGCTTGGACTTTTACCTAACATCCGATTCTCACTAAGTCTTTCCCTTGCTAGTCATCCGGTCAACCTTGACCTGACTAGACGTTTTCCTAACATTCGGTTCTCACTACCCTACTAGGTCTTTCCCTTACTAGTCATCCGGTCAACTTTGACTTGATTAGACTTCTCTTTGATAGTAATTCGATCAACCTTTGACTTGACTAGACTTCACTCATTCTAGTCATTCGATCAACTTTTACTTGACTAGACTTCTCACTTCCAAACATCAGGTCCTATTTGGATAACTCTTGATCAAACTTGACCAGACATTGATATATTATCAAACATCAAAACTCTGGAAGCTGATTACACCAACAGAAGTTGCACATGAACTTTCGTTTCCACTCGATGTAAAGGAAGTTGGTGCGGATTTTTTATCCAGGTGTGTCTGAAAAGCTCTTTTTGCCTTCTCTCTACTCTTGAAAGACTAGTGTATCATGCCCTTAAAGCTATTAACTTGACTAGATGCTTCTATCCATATGTCATAAACACCCGATTCACATCCAACAAAGACAACATATATTTTTTTTCCTATATTAAAAACAACATTTAAAATCTTGTATAAATAAAAGATTAGAATTAGAGCAAATTACAACTTAAAATGAAACGACCATTGTTTTGCAAGTTTCCTGCAAATTTTACAACCAAAAGAATAAAAGTTATCAAAAGAAAAGCTTATTCACATTGTAGGAAAAGTAAAATCTAGTTAATCCTAAGAACATCTGTACATCCATATGACAGAGATCAAAATCCTATAGTATTTTGTTTACTTTCCACAATATACACTTCATATATAATGAACGTCACTAATTAATTTTTTGTAAAAGAAAAAATTAAACCAGGTTAAAGACTACTAACAATTTGTTTTCAACCTTTTTGTGAAACTCTAGACCATTGAAGCTGATATACATGTTGCTATTATACTGAAGTTGTCATCAACTTATTGAAGAGTACATAATTTCAGGTTTCTCAATATGGTGGGATTTACTTTTGGTGTGTATCATTGCAAAGTTTGCTAGATAGATGTATATGATACTAATAAGTTTAAAAACCACTTAGGAATAACTAGATGTAGCTTCGGTAGATAATAAGCTTGGGAAAATAGATTAAGAAGATATAGGCATGTTTAAAGGTAGCCTAATTATAAAGTTAGATGAGTTGAATCAACTAGAATAGAAGATGTGACTGTACAACTTAGAGAGGAAATAATTATCATACTCTAAGCTAGGATTCAAGAAGAACCCACATATAGATAGACAAAGGCATCACGGGCGGCGACAACGAGGGAGCGACGGCGGCAACAAGGTACGAATACAATATTGGATCAACACAATAAACCATAAGTAAAAGACTGGATTGGAGGAAGATGAGAAAAGACCATTGCAAAAGGAATGGGCGGTGGCGGCGAAGGAACGGGCGACGACCGCAGTGAGGGAACAGGCGGCAGTAGCAAGAGATCGGTGGCGGCGGCCACCGCGGTGAGGGAATGGGTGACGACAGCGAGGGAGCAGCGACAGTAAGGAATAGGAGGTGGCGGAAGCGAGGAATGAACGACGGCGATGGTGAGGTACGGGCGGCGGCGGTAGCGAGGTACGGGAGGTGGCGGCGAGGTACGGGCGACGACGACAGTGAGGTACAAGCGATGACGGCGGCAAGGTACGTGTGGTGAGGCAAGAGTTGGCGAGGGAGCAGCGACAATGAAGGATGATTGGCAACAACGTGGGAGTAGTGGAGGCAACGAGGTACATGAGGCAAGGGAAGAGTTGGCGAAGGAGCCGCGACGGCGATAGCGAGGGAGGGGTGGCGACAACGAGGTACTTGCGGCGAGGGAAGACGAGGGAGTGGCGGCGGCGGCGAGGGACGGGCAGCAGCAACAAGGGAGTGGCGGCAACAGCGAGGGACGAGCAGCGGCAACGAGGGAGCAGTGGAGGCAACGAGGTACATGAGGCAAGGGAAGAGTTGGCGAGGGAGCCGCGACGGCGATAGCGAGGGACGGGTGGCGACAACGAGGTACTTGCGGCGAGGGAAGATTTGGCGAGGGAGTGGCGGCGGCAGCAAGGGACGGGCAGCAACAACAAGGGAGTGACAGCAATAGCGAGGGATGAGCGCGCGGCAACGAGGGAGTGGCGGCAGCAGTGAGGTACATGCAGCGAAGGAAGAGTTGGTGAGGGATCAACGGAGAGGGAAGAAAGGCGAGGGAGTAGCGGAAAGGGAAGAGAGGAGAGGGAGCGGCGAAGAGGCGCACGAGTGGGAGCGGCGACGAGGGTTTTAGGGTTTAGGTAAAGTTGAGAAGCGGGGCGAGCGAAGGAAGCAAGGCAAAGGAAGTCGCGAGTCAAGGGATTAAAAAAATGAGTCAGATACACCGACTCAACCCATTGCCCACGGTTGCCCATCCGACGTGTGCAAAATATCAATCATATATATATATATATATATATATATATAAAAAATGATGTGGGGAAGAATTTTAGAGATAGCATGGAGATTGTTTAGGAACTCCTTGAACCTCCCATGTAGTTAGCTCACCATCTTACCATCCTTCATAGTGAAGTTCTTCATCTAGCTTAGAAGTTGGTCCCTCTTAACTATCCTACCATCTTATTAAATTAGTTAAGCTATATTTTGTCATTCTATAGTCAATGATAAAACTACTAAAGAAAAATATTTAAACTTAATGCTTATATTAATACATAGTTGTTATCAAAATATCAAATTTTAACAAATGTATCATCAATTAGTCAAATTGTTAGAGAAAAATTATGATTTTTTTATTTTTCCTAGATAGACATCCTAAATATAGACATTTCTCACAATTTCATGATTTATTTTACTAACATAGAATTTTTGATGAATTTTCAAACTTTAGTTAATTGATTTTCAAACATCAATCAACTAATTCAAAAATACCAATCGACTATGGTGGTATCAGTCTAATCCACTACATCAGTCAACTGGCATATTCCAATGGCACTATACAATCTTAGTTTTAAAGAAGATTTTTTTACTTTTATTGATTTTTTTTCCATCCACATACTTCTGGATTCCTCACTACACATCCATAGCAAACACTTAAAATCTTTTACGGCCTAAAAGAGTTATTGTTGATGCAAATTTAGTGTAGAAAATGTGAACTTAAGGAGGAGGATTACACCCTTGCTTGGATAACTTGTGAGCTCTCCTTGAGGAGAAGGTTCTTAATAGTTTTAAGACCTAGATTAATGATGATTTTTTTTTGTGTCAAATGGGGAGAAAATATGAGTTTAGTCATATTAAAAGCAATATGAAGTGTTTGTTGATTGTGTTATTTCTATTGCTTCTATATGCTTGGTGCTATATGTATTTCTTATGTTTGTGATTTTATATGTTTGATTTGACTTAACTTAAATCAGTTGTCAAATATCAAAAAAAAAATAGAAGAAGATTGTTGGTGTAATGATATTCCTAAGCATGTGATATTGCATATGATTTTGATGTTTAGATCATGTTTAAATTAGAAGTTACTTGTGATATTAAGTATATAGGTGTAAAGAACTTGACAATCACAAATACTTGATTGGATGAAATCCCCGTAAATTAGGGAAATCATATACTAGGCAAAGATGTTCTAGAAGGTAAGGATTGGATTCTTACTGACATAAAATCTCAGTAGGTCAAGGAGATCGAATGCTAAGGAAATCCAAAAAGATCAAAGATCAAATTCTTGGCAACAAGAAATCTTAGCAAGTCATTGAGATCAAAAGCTTGGTAAAGAAGTCTCAAACGCACAAAGGCCTTTTGACAAATGTTAAACTCCCTTGAGCTATAGGAGTTGAGTGTTTTGTACTCATCGGGAGAGAATAGAACTCAACTTTGATGAAACTCAACACCATCGAGAAATCAGTCGATTGTAATTGTATCCAGTCGATTCATCAATTAGTTAACTCATAAACACGATGTTAGTGGGCATCGCAAGGTAGTGTGATCATCGAACGATGATTTCTTTAGTTTTTTATGGATATTCTCACTTGAAAGTGGGTTGAAGAGGATAAGGATCAAGAAAAGAATGCGGAAGTCTCTGAGGCATGGCAGGAGAGTACCATGATCAATACAAATTTGTGAAAAGATTGATATGTGCTACATGTGTGTTTGATATGTGAATGTTGGCGTTTTCCCAGATTAAAAAAAAAATGAATGATTTATAAGTTATATTCATTTCCTAAGTTCTAAATTATTCACTGTCCAAAATTCATTCTTTTAGTATTTCATAAACAAATATAGTGAATAAAACTTGTAAGTGAATAATACTTGCTAGCAAACTCATATTATTGTGTTATTTTGCACACAAATAATAGAAATTGAACAATTTCAATGAGACCGATTTAGTTTTAATTTTGTTCACTTTATTCAAGCACCATAATAATTTGAACAAATATAGTTTTAAAAAAATGTAATTGAGAGCAATAACATTTATGTCTGGATTTACACTATTGAAATGATTTTTTATCCATAACATAGAAAAATTAAACTGTCTATTTGATATTTTTAATTTTGTGAAAAATATCTAAAATATATTTAATTTAGTGAAGCAAACTTGTGTGTTTAGATCTAGGGATATTTTGGAGAAGAGGTGGTTATTTGATAAAATAAAAAACAAAGTGTCATTTATATGATTTAGATGGCGATTATAACTCTTGTCCATGCAAAACTTAGCTGAATAGATTATAAAGTGCCGACGGCTTATGATTGGCCTAGCATGAGCGGGTTGAGCACTCCCTAACCCATGCCAAGCTAAGCACATCAACATGAGCTTCTTGCATGGGTTATGGTTGGCCTAGCACACAAGCACGCGTTTTGGGTTGAGCACTCCCTGAACTACGCTGAGCCAAACACAAAACCCCAAGAAGCTCTAGCCTTGCAGGTGCAGGAGCCCCGAGCATGTTATTGTGAGTTTCCTGAGGTTTTGGGAATGAGCACTCCCTAATCCATGCCGAGCCACACACATCATATGTCCCAAGAAGCTTACACCAGATAAATTATTGAAGAGAAACCGAAGATCAAACACGCCCACGCTATATATGTTTATCTTAAGTGAAGATATCTTTTCAACAAACTATAGATCATAAATTCCAGAGTTTGAAGCACCAACTTGAAAGAGTTGATAGCGTTTGCCAGTAAAATCCGAACACAAAAATACAGCAGTCTCATTTTTCACAATAATTCTTCAAGATACAAATAGCACTGTTTACTTAGAAGAGTAAGCAAGATATATCACAAATAAGATAGAATCAAGTGATATGAAAGAAAAACAGAAAATAAGAAAAATTACAATGGTTTTGTTATTTGATGAAATTATTAAATCCTATTACCATCATAACTTAGCAACACTTGAGTGCATATTAGATGCTTCCATGATGAATGTGCAATATGCACCAGAATCTTTACAAATTGTCGTCAACTTTTCCACAGCAGCTACGGGTACATAAGGAATAGGCTGGTTGCATGACGACACCTGAAGACTGATAGAGGCGGGTGTTCTATCAGGATTGCATGTCAATCAGGCCAAATATCTGAAGAGATTTGGGTTGTCCTTGTCCCGCTCCAAGTAATCCCTAGTGATCAGATCTTCAATCCGCTTCTTAATTGCTTTGAAATCAGGCTGCACAAGTAATACATGGGCAGCACAAAATAATGAGAAATACTAAAAGAATATTTGAATTTTTTCTATTCATATAGCGATATATGCTGGCTGAAGCTTTGTTCCCAGCCTCAAAAGTACTATCACAAAAGTACAGATGTGACAACCAAACCAAATTTATTTATCATCGCTCTTAAGCCAATTATAGATAGATAACTAACTATGCATGTCAATTTTTCAATGCAACTGGACAAATCATCGCCATTGGACTGAGAAAAAAACAAAATAGAACATCGTTAGTGGTATTGGTTTCTGTATAATTTGGTGTCAGAAGACTATCAGATGGGCTGGCATGTATAAGGTAGGTAAGTTCAGCAGATTCAAAGTTGATAGAAAGAATTTGAAAAGGGTGAAAACAAATGAAACTATTTAATGTATGAGATTTGAATAAAAAGTAAGTCCAAATAATTCTGGAATTATACATGTTGCCCATTCCTTAACTAACAAAAACATCATACTGATGCAGGAAATCAGTAAGCTAAGAAAAGTAAATATGGTCAATATTGTACCTCATAAAAATTAGTAAATATCATAATGTCTAAAATTCAACAGATAATATCAATTAGAGAACAAATTCTTTCTGATATCTTCTCGTCCATCAGTTTAATGCTAAGACTTTCTAGAATATAACTCCTTGTCACAAGGGTATAAGTCTGATCTCTTGCATCCATTCATTCAAAATTTTCCCCTCCGAATTCACAAACTTTAAAACATAATGGATCTTCAATTGGAAAGAGAGTTAAGAAAGAGGGAACTACATTAATGTTATATAGCCTCTCAAAGGAAGTTCACATTGGTGATTTCTTCCTAAAAAGATCCAAATCGTAGTTCTATCATTTTGCTACTGTGGAACATGCAAGCGTGATAGAGGTGAAGAAAACAAGAGGGACTACTTGTTTCGGATGCTTCAAGGATGTGATCTTGAGTAGGTTCTTGGTTGTGCCTTGGAAGGCAAAACTGTCCACATACAAGTACAGGGTAAAGCATTGGAAGGTTGTTTAAAGCAAGGTTTTAAAATTTCAAACCATGCCAGAGAATTGGTCTTTGACTGGAACAATACGATTTCAATATCATATCATGCCATGATGGTACAATTTAAATACTTATTAATTGAATAATTAATAATAACAATTAACTTTTATAATTAATTAGATTGCTAATATATTGGTGCTTTATATTTATATTTGTTAATTAATTTGATCATCTCACTCTTCAGATTAATTTAACTTTAACTTTAGTTCTTTGTAAATTATCTATTTCTTTCATTTAATAGTAATTTACACTTATAATTTATTCAAATTTTGCAGGCAAAACACTAGAATGAGCAATATATTTTATTTTCAAATTTTATAGCATTGATATTTTGTAACATTGGAGCCTGGATTTAAAGAACCAGAAACTTTTATTGTTAAGGATATAATCTCTGTTTAAATGAATGAATATCTTTATCGCTTTATGTAATTGTATTTAAAATTTATTTATTAGCATTTAATAAAAAAAATCCGCATTAATATGGTTTTATTTCATGTATTTTGTTTCATGTATTTGAGCACTAAAATTTTAATTCAGTTTTGTTTATTTCACGTAATTATAATTATTAGAGTAGACGAAAAATTAAAACACAAAAAATTTCAAATTTCAAAGTATTATTTTTTTAGACTTAAATTAGATTTTAAATTTTATAATTAAATTTATTTAAAGACAAAAATCAAAAAAGCGTCCTTTTTTATTGAAATCATCAAAAGGGCGCCCCCTTTTGTTGGTGTCAAAGTTGCCTCGGTGTCAATCTGCGGACAAAACAGTAAGTTTTGTTGGTGCTGACTGGCACATCTTAGCACCATAAACCTTGGTTTAAAGAACCAACTATAGTGACCTCCAGTCATGTATTGAAACCTAGTAATGTCATCTGGATGCATACAGACGATACCAACAGCAAAACTTCAGTGGTAATTGATAAATTCATATTCATAACTTCAGAGCAGGCAGATCTGTCCTCAGAGTGAATTGAGCAGAGATTGATTGTCTTCAAATCAGAAAGATCTAAGCAAGAACAGAGGGTACAGATGAGTAGTCAAGAGAAAATTGTGGCTTCTTGATAAAAGCAAGGTGAGTGTGTGAAACTGGCAAGGATGTTTTCTCTGTGGCGGAAGAGGGTACTTTGCTTGATTAGTAGAGGAAAGCTATGTGTAAATTTGGTGAACTACAATGTCCAAGGAGATGATGATGACAACCTCAATGAGGATGAGGGAAGAGCCATGTCGATGATGCTGTGGCTGGCCAGATATGAGATCAGTGAAGAAGTGGCAACTCCATGGCATCCAGTTGAAGTATAAAAATTAAGGAATAAAATGAAATAGAGAAAGATGGACATGTGCTGAGAAGAAAATTTGATAGAGCTAGCATGAAGGCCCACTTCATTTAGAATAAAATTTAATAGCACTTACAATAAAATTTAGTAGTGCTTGCAATATAATTTAATAGGACCTAAAATACAATTTAGTAGCACCTAGAATTCAACTTAGTAGTGCATATAGTACAATGTGGTAGTGTGTAGCAAAATTTGGTAGCACCAATAATACAATTTCATAACAACAACCAAACCCGTATCCCACTAGGTGGGGTCGGCAATACAATTTCATAACACCTACAGCAAAATTCGGTAGCATCTAAAATATAATTTGGTAGCATCTATACTACAATTTAATAGCACCTCCAGTTGGTAGCACATTGAAGTTTGTCTTTCATGTTTTGTAGTACAAATGCATTTTAGGATTCTTATGTGACCAAAAAAGATGCATAAGGGAGGCTTGCACGTCAATCAGATCTAGAAGACATGGATGTAGTAAAAGAAAGAAAATTGATAGTTGCTATCACATATTATTTTCAAAAAATTACCCATTAACCTGGGCGTCCAGCCTCCTTAGCCATTGATCAATAGGCTATTTTCAACAATGCCATAACAAACAAACAAAATAAAAACAACATTGTAGTCACATAATAGTCAAAATTGTGATCTAGACCTTAACATCTTAAAATTCTACCTCAATAATCCCAATCTTAAGTAGAGAATTCTAAGTAGGATCAATCTCAATCTCAAGTACAATCCAATCTTATGTCTGCTTATTGTTCCTATGTAGCATCTCAGTGTCAAGAACATTTAATTAGAATATAATTCACATTCAAAAACAATCCACATTTATTATAACAAATATTTTTTCTATAATACATCGTTTGAAAATGTTTTCAATTACATACAATTCTTTTGACTTCTAAGAGAGAATTTTATTTAATTATTATCATTCATCTCAAACTATTGTTATTTTCATCCTCTTATTCATATTATAAATTACTACTTGATATATAAAGGAATACTTTTGTATTATTAATATATTTATTGTATCATTATTTTTATTTATGCTTCATGATATTAAAATGATATTGTTTAAAATATTCATATAGTCAATACATAAGTCAAATGTGGTTTTAAGATATTCATATTAAATTATTGTAAGATATTACAATCCCACAATCCGAATATATGGGTTATTGGCATTCCTAGGTAGGATCTTGAACTTAACAGCCGTGTTAAAGTCACCCTCATCAACTTAGACATACTAAGTATTTTCAGTATAAAGATGCACTGAAATTTGGATTAAAAACTATGTCAAAACTAATTTAGGGATATTTATAATTTAAAAAAATAAATGTAGAAAATAATTAATTTGGGTTATTTGCTCAAAAAATTCAAGTTAAGTTTCCTTACTCTTCAGTATATTGGCAATGTGAATGAATGCATTGATAATTTTAAAACATTATAATTCCATAAGAAATGCTTAAAGTTAAAATGAAAATAATGATAAATAAATCAATTCTACCAGCTAGCAAAATACTTAGATAAATCAAATCAATGTAATTTGACATACAAATATAAATAAAACAAATACAAATAATAATAAAATATATTACTTTAGGATCGGATATGGCATTAGAGAGAGGTGAACAGCACAGTAAAAAAATTAGCTTAAAACAATTTAACTGCAATGATATATAAATAATTAATCAAATTAATTAATAGCAATAGAAATGTAAATATGCAGTAAATAATGAAAGCAGCATAAGAACATGTTGTTCAAAACCTAATGTTCCACTCCAAGCCGTAATGAACTCATAAGGTAAGCCTCGAAAACCACTAACTTTCCTCTTTATGAAAACTTCCGCAATTTGAGAAATTGTTTTACAAAGCTTTTACAAAAGATAGGGACTTACAACAATCATAGAGCTTGAAGGTGAAGATAAAGACCTTAAGTCCAAACGAAAGGAAATAAAAATAAAGACACAAAACAATTTATTGTGAGAAATCATTTTACAAAGCTTTTACAAAAGATAAGAAAGACTTACAACAATCATAGAGCTTGAAGGTGAAGATAAAGACCTTAAGTCCAAACGAAAGCAAAAAAATAAAGACACAATCATAGACAAAACAATTTATTGTGGAGAATCAAGAATGAGCTTTGTGTTAGAGAATTGTTGTTGTTTTTGTGCTCCCCTTGCACCTCATTTTATAGCCCTCCACACAGTCATGTATAAGCACTCCCAATTCTTCTAAATTAATGTCAGTCAACTATTTTAAACCACTGGTGGGCTGACTAGAGCGTGATTTGCGCAAAAACCTATCGGTTACTATCTTTAGTTAATTCAAAACCTTTCAAGTCCAAGCCAATTGATTCAGACACCTATTGATGGTTGACTCGTCTGCATAAGAACGCAACTTAACTTATAGACAGACGATGCAATCAACTCAATAATCCTCATCAGTCAACTTTGAGTTGCTCTTAATCAACTCCAAATCATGCAGTTAACTCATTATGAATAAGTTATTGTTCAATGGTATAATATTTTGAATTAAAGATTAAGTCGACTAGTCAACTGAGTCAGCTTCAATCGACTCTGTTACAAACTGTGTTTTGTTTGTTTAGAGCATAGTCTTAGTTGACTGCTACATTGACTAATCTGAGATTTAGTCGACTCATCTTGGAACAAAGACTGACTTTATGTTCACTAAAAATGAATTTCTAATAGACTATATGGTCAATTCTCATTCAATTGACTTAGCCTGGAATAGAACCATCTGTTTGTGAGTAATCTATCTTAAGTCGATTTCATGGTCAACTAAACATATCAATCGACTAAGTGTTGAGATTTTGCCTATCTACCTAACCACCCAAAATGTATGTCGCTCATAGTCTCTCACAACTCACATGTCAAGCAATCTTACTTCTGAAACTTCTCATGTGTTAGGTATTCAGTCAACCTCAACCCTAAGAGTCCTCGCCTCAAAGTCTTCCACATCTTCCTATTGGTGCAATTGTCCCCGAGTTGACCAGGTTGACCAAGCTAGGGATGGCTTGAGCTTTGATTTAGATGTTTGATCAATATATTAAGTAAAGTGAAGTAGGTCAAAAGTTGACCAGAGACTTGAAAATGATGTAAGTCCTAGTGAGACTAAGCAAGGAAAAGTCCTAACTGAGATTAGGCAAATAGAAGATCTATTTGGGAACTAGACAGTAAAAGTCCTAGTGGAACTAGGCAAAGAGAAATCCAAGGTGGGTTAGCTGGGAGCTAAACACTTGGCACAAGGTGAAGTCCTAGTGGGACTAGGCAAACCTAATTGGAAACTAGGTTAAGTCAAAGTTGAGTTAGCTGGGAGCTAAACATTTTGCACGAATGTGATATAGTGAAACTAGACAAACCTAGATGGGAACTAGATCAAATCCAAGTTGGATCAGCTGGAGCTGAACACTTGGGACAAAATAGAAGTCCTAGTGGGACTAGGCAAACTTAGTTGAGAACTAGGTCAAGTCCAAGTTGGGTCAGCTGGGAGCTGAACACTTGGCATAGGAGAAAAGTCTAAGTTGGTCAAAGGCTAACCAGACACTTGGTGAAAAAGCCATCAAGGTTGATGAGATGCTAGGCAACGGGAAGTCCCAACAAGTCAAGGATGACTTTGGGATTAGGCAAAGGAACCCTAAACATAGTTTGGGAGTTTAATCGATTAGATAATCGATTAGCTCTAAGGAACTCAATTAGGGTAATCGATTGAATCTGCTCTCGAGAGAACAGAAGTTGTCTAAATCGATCAGGTAATCGATTAAGGCTTGAGCCAGCCAATCGATTGGGAGATGTTAAAATTGCGAGTGCACAGTAGGGTGTTGAGATTAGGCTATTCGATTCAGCACGTCATAATCGATTGTGGCATTTTCAATCGATTGGGATAATCAATTGGGAGATGTTTGTCGTGTGAACAAAAGGTTTGTCAATCGATTCAGCCTAGTTCTCGAGAGAACAGTGAGCCTCGTAATCAATTGGGCAATCGATTAGAGGCTAACCTCACCAATCGTTTGGGTATTTGAAAAAGAGTTGTTCTGCAGGTTTAAACGGTTGGATCTAACGTGGTAATCGATTAGGAATAAGCCTAATCGATTGGGAACCCTAGGTCAACGTGATAAAGAGTGTTTTCGTGAAGGATGAAGCATGGTTCTAAACAAGAGTTCTTGAGCTTTGAAGGAAAAATGTTGTTGCACTTTCCAAGTCTACAAGAGGGATTTCCCAAGCAACAAGAGATCAAAAGCAAAGGTTATTCATTGTAAAGCTTTGTATTCATTGTATTACTTTTGTTTCTTGGTGTATTGCTCGTGTTCAATTTTGTACGAGGTTTCTCCACCCCTGTGAAGGAGATTTTTCATAGTGAATGTGTAAGAGAGAGCCAGACCCTTGGATTAGTCACCTCAAGGAGATGGATACCAAGTAAAACAAAGGTGTTAGTATTACTTCGAGTTTTCGTTGCAAATTATCATAAAGAAGCGATTGGAGCTAATTACCCCCCTCTAGCTCCCCTTTTGGTCCTAACAAGTGGTATCAGAGCGAAGCCGCTCTTCTTTGGACTAATCGCCAGAAAGAGCAAAGAGCTAGAGGAAGAAGAAGAAGTTGAAACTTGAAGCCCTAATTTCAACAGGTCAAAGACTTATCATCAAAGGAGCTCAAATTCAAAGATAGATTTCAAAGATGGGTTTCAGAGATGGGTTCGGGTATGACATCCGAGCACCTCCATCATTCAAGATGGAAAGTTTCGATCTTGGGAGATCAAGGGTCGAGAATTTCCTCATGATGGACATAGAGCAATGGTTTGCTCTAATTGAGGGATTTCAAGTTCCTGTGGATAGCCAAGGGAAGCTCCTCAAGAAGAAGAAATTGACCGAGGAGCAAATCAAGAGATCCGAGGCAAATGAGAAGGTAACCAAATTGTTGGTAAATTTGGTGCCTAGCAATCTCATGTGCAAAATTGAAAATTTTCGAGATGCCAAGGAGTTATGGAGCAAATTGGCCAAGCTTCATGAAGTCTCAACCTCAACGCCAAGCGACAACGAATCTAAAGAGGGAGACTCTTTGGGTCAAATGCATGAGGATCGGAAGTTGAGAGATGCTCAACATTTGAAGAGGAAGTCAAAAAAAAACATCCACCTTAAGGATTGAGGGGTATAGGTCATTGGCACCGGAACAAGAAGAAGCATCAATTTTCAGAAGTGTCAATGAAGAAAAATCATGTGTCACCCCTACAAATAAATAAGGTATATAATTTTAATTTGTCAAAAGAAAAATCATATCATATGCTTTGAGTGTAAGGAAATGGATATTACAAGAGCAAATGTGCAAGATTGATCAAGAAAAAGACCCAAGTGACACCCAAGGTGAAAGAGAAGCCTAAGGAGGTTAGCCCCTTTATACGAAAGGGCAAGGAGCACATTATGTGTTTTTTTTGCAATCTAAAGGGACATTATCGGAATCAATGTCCAAAAGGGAGGAATACAACTAAAAACCAAAGGGGAAGCTCAAATCAAGGGGAGCTTCCAATACTAAAACCAAGATACCATTAGTTAATGATAATCCTTCACTTCATGATAGAAAACATGTTAAAAATATTTTTTTATGATTTTACTGCTTTTTATCACGAAAATAAAAGGCATGATAACCCTAATGATAATCACACAAGTCTCATCATGCTAGAAATAGATTTTATCACCTTGGTGTCAATTACCATGAAAATAAAAATTTTCATGAACAATCTAAGAATAGGAACACTCTAGGCAAAAATCCTTACTATTTTAGAAATAGGCCTAGGAAGAAGAATGCTCAAGAAAATCAAGAAAAATCCAAATTTAAGCATTTAAGAATTTAAGGATAGAGAATCAAGTCTTGAGGTCAAGACTTGAGAAATTGAAAAAGACTCTTAGCAAGATGAAAAATATGTTTCAAGGGTCTAAGAAGAGAAATCTAAGCTTAGATAGACAAGAATCACCTATGGGCAAGAGAGGTTTGGGATACAAATCAAAGACCAACGAAAAGGTGACCTCATACCATAGAGTTTCATATAGCTATGGAACTATCCCTAGGTCTAGGAGTCCAGTCAAAATTAAAGGGAAGTTATCTCTAAAGTTAATTTTGAGAAGACTAGTATAACTAAGGCTTCTAAGAAGCCTAAGAAAGTCATTAAGAAGGTCACAAGGGAGACTATTCCTAGAGTTGACCTAGAGGTGACTAAGACTTTGAAGAACTCTAGAAAAGTCATTAGGAACATATCTAGAAAAGTTATCTCTAATGAGTATCTAGAACACCCAAGGAGCATCAATAGGTTTTGGGTTCCTAAGAGTGTGTTAAAAACACCCTAGATGGGTATAGGGTGTGTCAAGTTAAATTGGAAGGTAGTTAACCCAACCATTGTGAAGTTGGCAATTTAAAGCATTTTCAAGGTATTGTGATATCTTGAAAAATGAGAAGTTCAAATCCTTACTCTTGATGAGAGTAAAGTGTGTCAATAGAATTTGAGATTTTGAGATTAATCAAATTGACACAAATAGATTAGAATCCAAAAAATTGTCAAATTGGGATTTTGGCATTTTCTTGAAAGATAAGGACAACTTAGGATTATTTTCGATTTAGTGATCAAATGATAGACTTAGATGAAAATTTTAGGTATTTTTTTTATGTTAAAATTATCATGATTTGTTTGCCCTATCATATGTCATGACATCATTTTATACATTCATATTGTTATGAAAATAATACATGTCATGTTATACATGCATCATATAGGATAATAGTTTTTCTTTTGAAAAATATTCATTTGATGTATGTCATGGTCATTATCATGCTTTATTTAAATTTATTATCACTAAGGACAAATATGACATTAGTTAACATCCGAGATTGGATGATCAAACTTAAAATGCCTAGTTAGAAATGCATGTTCCCTTAGTTTAGGGAAAACATATTTTACATCTTACAAAAACTATAAGGATGACTTGTATGTGTATTGAAATACATTAGATACAAGTGAGATGCTAGGAAGATAAACAAAACTCAAGATGTTGATTTAGTGCATCTATTTGAGTTTTAGTTTCATCAAAATATATAGATTATGTAAAGTTCAATCATGGGGAAAGCTAATGTACAAGTCATGTGCATCTAGCCTAAAGATCATGGTTGGAAATTAATTTTTAAAATCATTTCAAAATTATTTTGGAAAACCTTGGTGAAGTCTATCTTTTGATAGGAATCACTATTGATTAAGTAGATACAAAATAGAGTGAAACATTGAAGTTTTCAATGGTTTCTAATTTTGTGACAATCTTTGAAAATGAGAGTTATTTTCTTAGAAAGCTATTTTTCCCTGATAGTATATGATATAAATAATGTCTACATGAAATTTCATGATTTTTAGGAATTTCTAAATTTCGGCCTGAAATTGAAATAAAAAAAATTTAGTTATAGCAATCGATTGGTCAATCGATTACTTCACACAATTGATTACTTCACACAATCGATTGGTGATGAATTCCCGTGAGCACAGAAGCTCACAGAATTGATCAGTCGATCGATTGGACGTGGCGTAATCAATTGGAACCCAACTCCAATCGATTAGCATGTTGAATTTTGATTGATATCTGAAACCAATCGATTGACAATACTGAATTTCGGCTGAAATGTCTGATTTCAACTGATTAAGCCACGATTAGTAAAATTTAACTATCCCTAACCCTAAGAAATGCTTGGACAAGTATATAAGGGTAACTTTCTTGATGAATATAAGAAGGGAATGGTTAAAGAGTACTAATTTAGAATTAAGGAGGAAGTTTAGATTCAAGTTTGAATCTTTAACTTCTTGACTTCATTTTGAGTTTTCCAAGGGTTGACCAAGGTAGGGATGGCTTGAGCTTGAGTTTAGATGTTTGATCAATATGTTAAGGAAATCCAAGTAGGTCAAGGGCCAGAGACTTGAAAATAGTGTAAGTCCCAGTGGGACCAGGCAAGGGAAAGTCCTAACTGAAGTTAGGCAAGAGAAAAGACCTAGTGGGACTAGGCAACCGTAAGTCTTAGTGGGACTAGACAAAAGGAAGTCCTAGTTGGGAACTAGGCAAACCTAGTTGGGAACCAGGTGAAGTCCAAGGTGGGTTAGCTGGGAGCTAAACACTTAACACAAGGTGAAGTCCTAATGGGACTAGGCAAACTTAGTTGGGAACTAGGTTAAGTCTAAGGTGAGTTAACTGAGAGAAAAACATTTGACACGACTGAAGTCCTAGTGGGACTAGGAAAACTTAGTTGGGAACTAGGTTAAGTCCAAAGTGTGTTAGCTGGGAGCTAAACACTTGACACAAGTCCTAGTGAGACTAGGCAAACCTAGTTGGGAACTAGGTCAAGTCCAAGGTGGGTCAGCTGGGAGCTGAACACTTAGCACATGAGAGATGTCTCAGTGGGACAAGGCAAACCTAGTTAGGAACTAGGTTAAGTCCAAGTTGGATCAACTGGGAGATGAATACTTGGCACGAGACAGAAAGTCCAAGTGGGTCAAATGTTGACCGGACACTTAGTGAAGAAGCCCTGGTAGGTCAAGGTAAACCACAAGTTAGGCAATCGAAAGTCCCAACAAGTTAAGAATGACCTGATGTTGGGAAAGGGAACCCCACACTCAGATCAGGTGAGTTAGGATTGGGTAATCGATTAGGCAATCGATTAAACCTTGTGTCAATCGATTGAGCAATCGATTGAATCTGTTCTCACGAGAATAGTAGGAGATGGAATCAATTGGGTAATCGATTCAGGCATCCTCAATCGATTGGGGAACTTCCCAATTGATTGGGAGAAGAAAATTTGCGACAGCACAGTAAGTGGCTGAATCGATTAGGCCAATCGATTCATCACGTTCTAATTGATTAGGAGAATCTATTAGGCTCAATTTAATCGATTGAAGCAATTGATTCAAAGTTGTTTCTCGAGTGAACAGCAGGGTTGTGAATCGATTGGGGCAATCAATTCATTTAGAGTTCTCGAGGAACAGTTAGCCTCAGAATTGATTGGGCAATCGATTAGAGGCTAACTAATCGATTGATTTAGTTCACCAATCAATTAGGCATTTGAAAAAGAGCCGTTGAACGTGAAGATTTGACATGGTAATCGATTGGTGAGTAAGATCAATTAATTAAGAAACCCTAAATCAGTAAGATAAAAGGTTTTCACGTGGATTGAAGCGACAACTCTTTTAATATTTTCTACAAGCTCTCAACGCAAGTTCTTGGAAGGTTAGAGGTGAAGTGCGAGTGCATTTCCAACCTACAAGAGGCATTCCAGAGCAAAAAACAAGCATCACAAGCAAAGGTTCTTCATTGTAAAGATTTCCATTGTATTTGCTTTCTTTTATTGATTGTATTTGTTATAAGCTTGTGTTGAGTTTGTACGAGGCTTCTCCACCTCCAAGAAGGAGGTTTTCATAGTGTATCTGTGAGTGAGGAGAGTGGAC
>JBBUKS010000001.1:4762565-4776924 GCA_038050645.1 Hedychium gardnerianum | reverse complement strand
TATATAATAAAATTAAAATATACTACTAAATATACTTAATTTAAATTTATAATAAATAATTAATATTCCTATAAATAAAGAAAAAAATATAAATTATAAATTTATTATATTATATTTTATTAATTATATAATAATATAATAAAATTAAAAAATAAAAATCTTCTCCACACCAAATATGGTATAATAAATAGTGTACTAAATATTTAAAATGATATTATACTATTTTCACATCATTTTTAGTGTAAAAAATTGCTGTATGAATTAAAAAGTTATGGTGTTATTTTTATGATATTTTGATGTATAAATTAAAGATGCTCTAAGGAGCCAAATGATTTATCACCTAGACTATAACATATTTATATCTATAATTATTAGTTAATTATTTAATAATTTTTTTATATTAAAAAAAAATTAAAAGAATAAATAATTTCTTTCAACTTTCGTTTATACTAATACGATTTAAAAATTAAAAGAAAAAAAGTAAAAGTAATTACGACAATTAGACTTTCTGATCTTTGGTGAAAAAAAAAGAGTTTTGTTTTTTTTAAACAATTCAAATTATTTGATATTTTTTTATCAATGATTATGATTTAATATTTATTATTTTTTAAATTTTATAAATAAAAAATTTATTTCATCATTTTCATATCATATTCTCTATTCTTATCTTTCAATTCTAAAATCTCAATCGTTTTCAATTTTAATTCTCAAATAAAAATCACGATATTCAATCTATTGATAATAAGCCCAAGTAAATTTCAACACCCAAAATACAAAGAAATATTGATAATAATATTTTTAAGGTTCAAAATACTCTTAGAAGATATGTAGGTAATTTAAATAAATACAAACCATTTTTTAATAAATTTTTAATTTTTTAAAAATAATAATAATATTAAATCGTGATGAATCGTGACAAATCGAATCATGAATCGATAGTTTCAAATCATAAATCATAACCATCTTGAATAATTAAAATTAAGAATCAATTTATCAAAAATCATTAAATCTAAAATACCAAATCGTCGAATTCGAACCGTTGTAAGATCTCCCTCTGCAACATTGTCCAATGGTCAGCATATGAACTTGCCGATGGCATTGTGCCCAGCTGGACTCGATGGATGACAGCATGCCTGTTTGTGCGAAAGTTTAAAAGTTCACTTAGGTTCTGAATTAGAATTAGAGATCATGTATAATGGACACTGAATGTTGTAGTACTAGTGTCCCATATGGTTGACAATCTAACTTCAAGGGGAAATACTCACTTGGTAGTGGTACAACAAACGTGGGCATCTATGTAATCGATCACTTGGTAGTGGTGCAACAAATGTGGGCATATATCTGGCCAATCCACTGAGTGTAGACATTCAAGTGGCATTCACTGGATCGATCAAAGCTGCATGCTGCTACCTATTTAGGCATCTTGGTCACTTGCCAAGAGAGCTATAAAACAAGATAACTTTTTTTCCTAAACAACTTGATCATAGACCAAAAGGTACAAAATTTTCAAGACAACACACAAACATATAGTTATTACACTGTAATAAGTTACACTCAGGTAAATCCAATATTTATTACTTGGGTAAGGTACAGTCTTCAAATTATGTTCTAAAAATATGAATTCAGCCAAAAGGTAACTTCTGCTTTTTAATATGAATAAAAAAATAGAAAACTACAAATACCGAGACAAAAGGGTACTTTTATCAGAGAATGTTGGGTGATAGTCGAGACTACAAAGAAACTAGGGGATTCAGGCATGTTATCACGCTAGAAACAATAAGGATGATTAGCAACGATTATCCGAACAGAAACTTTTACCCAGTGATGTAACATAGAGGAAGATAGGCACCCAGGATTTTGACCATAATATAATTTATCCTTCACAAGAGCAAGGAGCATAGAATATCCTTGTGCCCACCAGAAGGCCAGATCTGCTGGTCGAAAGATAACTGACAAAGGAAATGTAAGACAACAATAATCATCATGCACATGAATCTCCTGATGCTATAAACAAAGGAGAACAATAGCAGCTGGTAGAACTGTTGTAGTGTCAAATCAAAGAAATCTCCAAATGCTTGTTTCAAGAGGTTAAGGCAATTCCCTGCATTTTCAATAAAAATAAGTTCATGTCTATCAAACTTAAAAAGAAAAAAGTATACCTGAATCTCTTTGGTTATCTAATGAATGCTACAACCTCAGTTGCAAAGCCAGTTAGAAAAATGTGCTTCAAAATGGGTACTTCCGGTATTCAGGGACCATATGGACATGCTACCGTCAATTACCAAACATTGCAAGAGTTACAGAAGAACTATCTTCCAGGCATCTTAACACGACATTATCAAAAACCAATCATTTTACAGGCCTCGCACCAACAGTTCTGACACGAAATCTATATTGAGGTTGCTGCTCCTCTATGTCATCATCCTCATCCTCTTCACTTGAGTCATCTTCGACCCTATCCCATCGTGAATAATCAAGACCTGAATGCCCTTTTGGTTTAGGAATTGCTTCCCAACCCTGAGGTTTAGGAGAAAAACTAGCAGAGGCCTGAAATTTTGCAGGCTTATCTTTTCCATTCTCTCCTGAATGAGTTCTCCATTGTGTTGGTTGGCCTTCTTCTGGTTTGGGAGAAACACTCGAAGAGGCATGAACTTTTGCAGGTTGAGTTACAGGCACTTCAGGAAATTTCTTAGCAGGCTTAACCTTCCCATTATCTCCTGAATGAGATCTCCACTGTTTTTGTTGGTCATCTTCTTCGTCATGTTCATGATATAATGCTTCTTCCTCAGATTCAGGAATTGGAGCTAATGACTAGTAGTAAAGAAACAAACAAATCTCAATACACAAATGAATAAGATTTAATCAAGCAATTCTTGTTGATTAAGATTTTCCTCTTAAATATGTACTGATGCAAAACTGCCGAAAAAATCCTCTTAGATATTAAGTGACTATATAAAATGATACGGAAAACATTGTGGTTGTAAGTACTAGATAAAGTGCCTCAGCTAAGTGTGCTTTGTGAGACATTGTTTCGAGATATATAAAAGAAAATGATCTAGATATTCCAGTGACTTACGAGAGAATCAAAAATCCATAGGTTATAGAATCAAGTCATTTATTTGTCCCAATTATAATGTGGCTGACTAACAATGACCTGCTGATGTGGCCAGATGTAAGAGAGATTCTTTTGTAGAATGAGATTTTCATGGAGAAAGAGGATGATAATATCCACAACCCACAAAAGGGATAGATCAAAGTACTACAGGTATCACCACAAACATGAGCATGACATACAGTTGACACATTGAACTGAAGTGTTGTTACGAAGGGACATTTAAAAAAATATCCAAGACTTGAGAAAGAGAATTAAGAAAGTAGTCAAGCTCTAAGGAGCTTGTGCAGAGGTCATTGGTAGGCCTGTGACTAGGGCAAGGGCAAAGTCCTACCTAAGGAGGAAGGTTTCATGCTTCTTGGTGCATGTTGTACAAGGATACCACTGGGATTTCATCTTCATCAGAATAGGTGTTGTGAAGCATTAATCCAAAAGATTAAGGCTTTTTGGTTGCCAGAACTCAGGTTGCTAATTGCCTAGTTTGGAGAAAACCAGTGGCCAAAGGGAGCAGTAGTAAATCATCATTTTGAAGAGTTCTTGATGAGGAACGCACTACTATGGCTGGGTTTACATGAATCACAATTCAAATATGACTTTGGGACAATAGCTGTATGACAAAACCATAAAGGTGAATTTCTTGAATGTGTATTTACTGTCTTCATACAATAAGATTCTTGGGAGGCCAATAAGATGTTGAGCTTCTTGGATGCTAATAATAACCGCAAATAAGCCACACGGTTCCTTCCAAACTATAAAAAAATACTTTCTTGTTATAAAATCATGCATTTGGTCTTAAAGATGGAAGCACCACATAACAGAGACTCGTAATCAAGTTCAGGGCTTACTTAGGAGAAATGTGGAAAGAGATTGATGATACGGTGGTAAACTAAAGACAAAGATGTGATGAAATTTAAAGGGCGTTTTTGAGATTTTCAAAAAGTCTCTCATGATGTTTGAATCTAACAAAGTACACCGTCAGAGTTGGATTGAATTTTTTTTTTGCATTTCATGCCCTATAAAATAAGAGTAGATGTGAATCCTAAGAAAGCCAAATCTATTCTGGAAATGAAGCCTCTAAGAAATAAGATTGAAGTTGAGAGATTGACCAATCAAATGACCACCTAGTATATTGTTATTGAGGTAGGTTGAAAAATGAGTTCCTTCTTTAAGGTGGGTGTTAAAGGAAAATAATTAGATAGGGAAAAAAATTCAGCAAAAGACTTTTAAGAAATTGAAGTTCATGTTACACAATCTTATGCGACTAAACATGACATGACATTATGCAACTAACATGACATGACAATGGGGGGTGACTAATGTGGGTACTTTTTGTTTGATCAATCAATGAGAGAGATTTTTATTGATTATAAACTTGAGTAATTTTAATTGGATCAAAAGGTGCAATCTTATTATTTAGTAGAATAGAATGAAATCAATAAATTATTTTGACTAGTCAGGAGCAAACTAGGTTGAAATTAATTTATTGAATCTACATGTAATTAGGTCTGATCAGGTCCCTTTAGTGGCCTGAATATAAACTCAAATAAATTATAAATGTTATAATTTATCGAAACTATAGTGTGAAAATAAAATTTGTTGGACCAATATTGCCACTTGATACTTGCAGTAAGTAATTATACTAATCAGAATTTGGTTATGACATGATTTAATTAACCCAACAATTTATGGTGAAATTATAATTATTCTATATTATTATTTAGAATAATTATTGCTAATCCATAATAGAGTGTGCCCACACACAAAAAATTCACCATAAAATTCTAAGAGAACACTAAAGAGGGCTTGGAGGTTTAGAACGCTAGATCTAGTGTTAAAAAGAACATTAAAGCACTTCAAAGATAATGTCTATTTCTTAAATTATTCAATTCGTGTTAAATACATAAAATAATCAAGATTCTCTTATGAGATGTTTGAATTACATAAAATCAATTTTTGCAATTGAACTTTCTAATCTTGGCCCAATATAATGGTATGAGAGATAGATTTTGATATTGGTTAAGTATTTCGAATTAATTTATGCATGTGTTCATTAATAGCAGGGTAAGGAATATGTGACTATAGTGTGGTTGAATTTTTTTGTTTTATGAACAATATATTACCCTAAAAATTTTATGATGCAATCATATTTTATTTTTTGAGTCACAACCAATGGGGCTACGATCCCATAATGTCCCCTAATTAATTTCAAGTTTATTATGAAATAGTTGCATATATATTTTGCATGGAAATACAATATGAGGGTTAAAACGATTATGTTTTAAAAAATCAAAGTGAAGTGCAATTACGCCACAACCTTAAAAACCAAAGTGCATCTTCTTCAAGAATCACAAACAAACTCAAAACAACCATTGCAAAAATAGATCCAACCTCATACGAGCATGGGCCATTGATGGCGATATCCGAAGGGGTGCCTAATCAATGGCGATGGAGGGGAGGGCAAATGATGGTGGTCGCGCTGAGACATTCGAAAGGGAACTAAAGAATTGGATCAACTTGTGACTCAATTGAATCTTTAATTAATTTGAAATTATACGTATTGGATGGGGTATAAATTCATGCTTGTTTTAATAATTTGTGAACTAAATGTCATTTATATAAGATGCCAAGTAGATCGCATATATTTTGCCTAGGAACTATATGGTCATGCCATCATGCATGCTTTTAATATTTTTTAATATTTTAATTAGTTTATAAAATAACTAATATGATTAATAATTAAACTATTTAAAGAATTAAAATGGTTAATATAGGATTAATAATTGAATTATTTTAAGAGTTAAAATAGTTAACATATTATTAATCACTGAAAATCCAATAGATTAATTAAAATATTAAATGAGGGAGGGTGCACTATTTTAGAGAGCCCAAGGCCTCCTCTTTAGCCCATTAGTAAAAATATGTGTATGTCTCATCCAATTTAATTGATTTCTCCATAAGAAGAATCCATTGTTTTGGCTACTAGAATGAGCCCATCATGGTGATAAATTTTAAGTATTAATTACTTGTGTTTGCCAAGATGAAAACTTTCTATAATTCAAACATCTCAAGACAAGATCTTGATTATTTTACATATTTAACACGAATTGAATAATTCAACACACAAATAAAGAGAGATTATGCTCAAAGCATGCTTTAATGATCTTTTCAACATTGGACCTATGCTCCAAACGTCCAAACCTTCTTTGGTGTTCTCTCAAAACTCAATTCTATAATGTGTGTGTGTGTGTGTGTGTGGAGCACACTCTATTATGGACTAGTTTTAATGATTCCAAATAATAATATGGAATAATTATAATCTTACCATAAATTGTTAGGCTAATCAACTCATACAATATTTTGATTAACTTTTAAAATTGAAACTTTCCTTAAATAAAAATTTGATAAGTATCAAGTGTCTTACCACATGTACAATATGCATGAAAAGACCAATGCAATAAATTTTATTTTACCACCACAGTTCTGATAAATTATTACTCTTATAATTTGTTTGAGTTTGCATTCGAGCCACCAAAGGTACCTGACCAACCCAATTAAATTAAGCTCCAGTAATTTCAACCTAGTTAAAATAATTTATTAATCTCATTCTATTCCACTAAAAGAACGAGATTACACTCTTAATCCAATTGAAATTTTTAAAATTTATAATCAATAAAAAAATATGCTCTGATTGATCAATCTAACACATTTACCCACCAACATACTACATAGGGGGAAGCTTAGCACACGTCAAGGCAGCAAAGGAGAAGTGAGAGGGCAAAGTAATCCATGGACACCACTAGACCAATGGTCCGGAGACACATGGAAAACTAACATAGTATTAAAGAGAAAAATGTTTAGGAGATCAAATTCAATAAAGCTAGGGAAATGTAAAAGACTAACTCATCTTGGTTTATCTCAGCATTTGAATCTAGTTTGGATAAGTAATGATCACATGATCAATTAAGACAAGGAACTAGCAGTTCAAATGAGCCTTGGGAAGGATGGAATAGTTCGGTCAAGATACCAAAAATTCAGACACACTGTAGTAATGAGTAGAGTTTGATTTCTAAATAAACCACAGTTAAGTCTGCACCTAGACAACAGCAGGCAGATCGATTATTCAAATATAAACTGACTATATCACCAAATAGGTTCCCTAAATGACAGAATGGATTTCTCACTTGCATTTGAATTTCCTAAACATTATGTTTTAAGCCTGTAATGTACGAAGAGTAATTTGAATTAATTAGGAAGATATAAGAGGTAGAAGGAGATAAAAGAAAATTTAAGCTAATGTAATCAAAAGAAACCAAAGATATTTGACTTTACCAGTGATATAGTGATAAATAAAGTTCATTGAGCAATAAGATCCAAGTCACCCAAGTAGATGCGGCATGTATGCAGTGATAACAGAGGAACCCTCCCGAAGAGAGATGACTAGTTGCTGAAACATTATAATCAGGAATATGAAGCAAAGAAGCCTACCAGTTGTGTTTTCAACCTGGTCTGCAAATTTTGGTACACCTCTGATGACGGGTTCAACTCCATCAGTTGATTGACATCGAAGAGTGCTGATTGGTAATCTTTGAGGGTCACTAATGTTTGTGCACGTAACATTAAAGCTCCTGTGTGTTGATGATCCAACTCAAGAACAGATGTACATTCTTCGGCAGCCTAAGAACATTGTCAGTTCTAATGAGTTTACCAGAAATGACACAACAGCCTAGCGAATGGAATAATAACTACTTCAATGTCTTATAATTCTTCGAGCAGAAGCTGTACTTTTCGGTCATGCAACTTCTCAGTGTTTATATTTGATAAAAAAAAATAGAAATATAGCAGCCAGTTAAGCGTCCAATAAAATCAACATCGTCTTAACATGACGGTATCTCCCATCAAGCCACAAGTTCACCTTTTTCCAAATCACTGATCGAAGTAAATAGCAATCCGCTAAGTCAAACAAAAATATGAATAGAAAGAGCCGAAAAAAAATGAGCGGAAAATTGAATCGAACGAAAAAGGAGATGGAAGGATACGAGGAAACCTTCTTGAATTCATGCAGCTTGAGGTAGCAGGCGGCTCGGTTGCTGTGAAGCGCGATCTTCTGGGCCTTGCTCTTAGCCATCGCCAAAGCTTCAGTGTAGAGACCAAGCGCCTGCTCGTGCCGCCCCTCGCGATACATCTGATGGGCCGTTTCGATTTTGCTCATCGTCGCCGCCATAGATCGACCCAACACGTCAGTCAAATCAAACGCCGAACGAAGATACATCTGGAACTAATCGAGATCGGCTGAAGACGAGACGCGACCGAATCAGCAACAGAAGAACGAAGGAAGGACGATTCGGCCTGGGGATTTCTTCGAGGCGAAGACAGATTGAATTGGAAACGTCCCGTTCTCTTAAAGGAAAGCCGATATAATTGAAGATAAATAACGGTGTGAATGGCATATCGTTATAAACCGGTGTGCGATTGGAACAACAACAACCAAACCGGTGTGCGATTGGAACAATGTCTAAAATTTACTTTTTATTTATTTTTATTTTTTATCTTATATTTAGATCTCACAACCCAGTTAATTTGGAATAACCTTGTTTCAAATAAATTCTTATATAATACTTTAACTTTATTAATAATTTAATTATCATAAATATACTCTACATGAAAATTAAATCATAATTATTTGAGAAATATACTTTATCTTTTATCATGACACTAAATTTCGACTAACGTCCAAATTTTATGTTTTTTTAGTTATAAGCTTGATTGATATTTTCAAACAATATTAGTATATACATGTATTAAACTAAATTTTTAGGCCGATATATACGTAAATTATTAAATATTATTCCTTCTAATACTTATCTTTTTCAATATGGAAAATTATTATTCCCCGAATACTATTTTTTAAGAAAATTCATGAGTGAACCTTTGATATATCAAATATATTAGTTGGGGTTAAGACAATATAAAACAAGCAAACAATACAAAAACAACTCCTTAATATATATAATAATATAATAAGACTAGCAAGACTCACACCCTAGAAAATTAATTTGACTTGACTTGAATGATCATTGAAAAAAATAAACTTGGTTGGTGATGCATAAGAGAAAATCAAATCAAAATTATTTAAATTTAAAGGTCTACCTCTCTAGAAACAAAATGATTAGAAAGATTTGTTTCAAGATACACGAAGTAGAAGCTTAGAGATTTTCTTTCATCCTTATCCTCTTTGTGATGAGTTGATGGTAAGTACATGAAGTATTATCATCATGAGATCTGGAGTTAAATCTTGACTAATAGTCAAGTTCTTGTCTTTCCTTATGTACTAGTCACTGTTCAAGCTAGTAGCTATCATGATTTATCTCCTTCGTATTGGTCTTGGGACGGACTTGCGAGAGTATTGAAACGAGCGTTTTGCTTTTTACCACCATCTCTTACAGTTGTATTTTTATGATGTATTTATAGATTTTTTTTTTAAATAGTGTATACAATCAAAGAAAGTTAGATTTCTAGACCGTCTATCGTGAATGCTTCTCGATTTATCCTGATAATCAATATTTTTTTTTTATGAAATTAGATTATTCATTTCAAATTTATCTATTATTTGATTTGTTATTATTTTCTCATACAATTAGATTTCTAGTGATTTAACTTCTAAAAGTGGAGGTAACATAAGTATATATATTTAAAAAAAAAAGATTACGCTTCTTCTTCAGCTTCGCCTTTTTAAAGTTGACTTGTCCATTATAAAAAACTCACTCTTATCTTCTTCTTTATTTTGGGGTTGGTCTCTGTCAACATAAAAATAATTCTCTATGAATTTTGTCCATTTTTTTCATTAAAAAGTTTATGATCATAACGGTCTAGGAGTGGACTATAGTAGATCAATGGAGAACTTAATGTCGATGTTCACATTTAGCTTCGCAAGCACATGAAAAACATGCTATCATGTCCACTACATGTTTTCTAATCGATGCCTCTTTAGTCGTGCAACTTCTAAAGAGTCATATAGAAACTTCATGCTATTTGAAACATGTATTTTTTTTTTCCTAGCATAAGTGAACAAGTATACCATGATGGACTTAGATTCATTATCAAAGCAATTGATGAGCGGAACCATGTAGAGCTACCATTTGATGTGTGAGGATGTTAAACATGAAAAAATTTAAATGACTGAAAGACCAAAAACTTTGTATTGCTTTATTATATTGTATTATACTATGGTAGAGTATGTATTGATATATGATAGACTTAGAAGGGAGTATCTTACTTAAGTTATTCTATTCATCATAACCTTGTATCTTAGTAATGCCATTGATCATGTCCCATCATGGACTTATATTTTGAAATATCACCCAGCTGCCTATAATTTTATTTATTGGGAATTAGAAATGTGCTTTTGAGACTTGACCAATGACATAATTAAGTAATAGCTCGATTTAGGTGTTCATGCTTTTGTCAACGGCTTAAATCTCAAACCTTGGTTGGATTACAATAGGTTGTGAGTTGAATAAAGGGGATTAATTATTTAGAAAGCTTCATCAATTGGCTAGGATGCATGTTTAGTTTATTGAGCACAAGCTGGCTAGACTAGAAGAGATTTATCTAGTCTAGATATTTGGACAATATATATTTCTATTTTAGTATAATCAATTCAATGACTTTGGTTGTCGATTGGGAACATTGTAGTTGATTAAATTATGGTAATTAGTCCTAATTTTAGAGGTGATCGTTTCGATCGATGAAAAATTTTCATCGACCATCAGAATAAATCAAAGAAACATACGTGGAATTCATCCTAACAGCTAGTATTCTCGGATTCACTATCCATTAAAAGAAAATTTTCTTATATTATGTCATAACTGAATCTTGAATTTAAATATCTGATCTATTATTAAAGGATCTAACTACGACACCCTATCTCAGGCGATAATTACTCAATTGAATTGAGAACATAATGATTCTATTTGAGCTCAATTAACTAGATGATCTTTATCAGTTAATCGAGAATATTCCAATTGACTAAATTAGGATTTTTAGTTAATTGAGCTCAACGCATGTTGATCTCCAATTTGATGATAGCAATATTCTCAAGTCGGGACCACTTGCATCCACCGTGCATGAGAAAAACCTATAAACACTTAGTAAATACTAGATGAATTCTCACTTTTGAGTCCCATCCAATTACTTATTCGACTTCACATTTATTTATCACCATATTTATAGACGTGAACTCACTTATTGCTAGTGATGTTAATTTTACTTAGAGGAGAGGTCACAATGGCAATATGAATCCTATCGGGATACTTGTTTAGCTTAATCTGGTATTCAAATTTACACAAATATTGTTTGTTCTTGCATTAGATGTGGAACTTCTCACTGCCATCAAATGTTTGCAGTAGTGTTTTGTATTTATTGTGACCATTAATGGTATCTGTATTATATTCATTGACGTGGGGAGAGCATCCAGGGACATGTGGCGGTCTTAGACAACCCTGAGCTCAAGTCAGCCATCTTAATTAGCCCAGCTCGACAAGGAGCCTAGGTCAATCTTTTGGATCATCGGGTGGGGGGAGGGGGGGGTGCAGTATGGCCTGACCTGGGCTAAGCACATCATCCCTCTAACTTCCACATCGATCAGACGTGATCCCTGTCACTCTTCCTCTCCGCCCCGATCTGATAGTTGACGACATCTTGCTTATGAGATCAAGAGATGAACCGGCTAACTGCTGACCCGATAAAAACTGACCCAATAAGGAATGACTCATGAGTCGATCCTCATCCGATCTAAGTGTGGTGACTTGTCAGAGTCCTCAAAGAGTCGGCCCATCACCTGATTTCAATCGGATCATTTTAGCATTGTCAATGGGAAATCCGAGATGTGATGTCGAGATCGGAGATGCTCGAAGAAGTCATGCAGAGTGATAATTAATATTTTGACATATTATTTTGCTCTCATACTTGATGTTTTTAACCCTCTCGTATGCTTAAATTATTATTCATATCATATATTACTAGCAAAGGTATATTTTGAGCTTTATTGTTATTTTCTTACATATATGACCTTATTTCCTCAAATATGAATGTTGTCTTGTAGGGAAGCAAAAGAGAGCATCAACTTGAACTCGAATCACTCCATAGTAGGGAATACGGTCTGGTCGTGTCCCTTGGCTCGGACTAGCAGTGTCCCTTGTTGATCCCTTTTTGCAGCTCGACCAGGGCAAAATAGTAGCCCACATGGCCTGACATGCCCCCTGGCACGACCATGGCGCGTGTGACGCTAGTTCACTTAAGTAGCTGATTCATCTCTTAGAGACAAGGAGCCACCATTCAGATTAGGTCTAGCCTTTGTTGGGGAGCCCAGTACGATGTGTGCGTTGGACATGTTTCACAAATACGCAGCGGAAGATAAATAATAATTTTAAATTATTACAACACACACATCACGCGTATGTAGGATACAACAGTGTCAGACATAACCGTAATATAAAATTTTATACAATTAAATTATACCTGCGAGTTTGTTATCGAACCTTGTAGAGAACGTTTGCTAGCGTCGCAAGGCTAGTCTCTTTCAGAATCAACGAGCAAGCCTAACGAGGCTTGACTCTAGTCATATCCATGTCGAGTCATCCTCGAGGCGACTTCACTAAGTCATGAGTCGTGTCTCCGCTTCTATACTAGCCGAAGGTGGGAGACGAAGTGATCCGAGAGAGGGATCATGATTCGATTTGTACCTGACGGCAATTGCAACCATATGACATAAATCAACCAGTGGAAACAACCTTTGTTGTTGTTCAGAGACACCAACTTCGCTGCAAAAAGTGGAAGCAAGTTCGATGACGGCAGGGGGGACGACAACAAGTCCAGCGGCATCCTATGCCATCGACAGCATCCTTTTTCAGCTATAGTACCTCAACAACATGGTTGCTGCTACTATTGACTGCGGGAACAACATGGCCAACAACCTTTGCTGGTTGGTCAGCGACAAGAGGTCCTTGGTCGGTGACAAGAAGGTCCATGGCCGATAGTGGCATCAACCCCGGCGACAGTAGGAAGCTCAGAGCACTGGCTGCTTGTTGTGGCAGCACTTGTCGGCGGTTGATCAGCAGTAGGTTCTGGCTAGAGCAACATGTTGTTTGGTGACATAATCTTGCTGGACGACACAACATTTGGCCGGAGCAGCATATTGATTGACGACAACAACAAAGTGTCGGCGACAACAACAATACGGCAGCACCACGACATCAAGGTGTCGGCGGCAGGAACAAGGTACTGTTGTTGTCCGATGGCGGCTGGTCGGTGGAAACCTTCAGCCGACGACTTGGGCGATGGCTCTCCATGGTCGGCAACAACAAAAAGGGAAGGCAGTCCCCTTCTTTGGTTGGGCGGCAAAGACCCCTAATTGGGCAACGACAAGAGGGAGAAAGGAAGGGAAGTAGAGGGAGAGAGAAAAATACCTAAAATAATTTTAGATTTTTCTCTAAAACCATCCATACCCAATTATCCTCAGGGAGGATTATATTTATACTCCTCATGAATGATTCAGGGAGTAAGTCATCTCCTAAACCCAATAACAACCCGATCCATTACCATTAAGTTTAGTTCAAAACTAAACCATCATAGTTCATAACTAAACCAAATCCTTTTGGTTTATTATCAAACCATTTTGGTTTATAGCTAAACCAAACCCTTTTGGTTTATCATTAAACCATAATGAATCTAACCTCTCCTACAAGAGGCATGGCTCATCATTGCTTCTGTTGCGCTAAACATCTTCCATATTTGCTTCTCGTCTGGTCCAACTACACTCAGTCTCTCTCGATCTGAGAATCCAATTCTCAAACTTGTTTTAAGTCTTTCGGATAAACTCGTAGTACGTGTGACCTTGTAGGTGTTGGTGCAGTTTGCACTAATAATTTAACCCTAGGTTTTGATGTATGACAACAGGTTAAAGTTAGATTGTTGTTGTTTAACAAGTTGAGCTAAGTGTGCAGGTTAACTAACTTGACGGATCTAGAGGACCAGACACCAGGTTGAAGTCCAGATGTGCGATTCTGGCAGGAAGTCCAGCAAGATCAGAGAGGACCAGATAGTTGGCAGGAAGTCAAGTCGGGTCAGGGAAGACCAAACGATTGGCTGATGTCCGGATGTGGGATTCCGACAAGAAGACTTGGTGGGTCAGAGATCAGACGTCGAGGAAGTTACTCGGCAAATGGTAAGTGAGGTAAGAAACTGGAGGAG
>JBBUKS010000001.1:4731845-4750402 GCA_038050645.1 Hedychium gardnerianum | reverse complement strand
ATGAATATAAAAGGTTGCAAAATGAGATTTTCATGCATAATTTTTGAATTTGAGTCTTCTTCTTCTCCTTCTTCTTCCTTGGTCGAACCCCTTGGGTGGTTGCTAGCACAACCTTAGGTGGTTTTTCTTCTCCAAGTTTGTGAGTTTGTGAGACGGACAGAACGTGTTTGTGTGGATACCGAAAGAGGCACGAACACTTGATCGTGTTGAGGTCCAACTAATACTAAAGTTGCTGCCGGGAGAACGTAGCTCACGCAACAAAGGTATAAACTCTAATAATCCCTTAGTATATGATTTTCTTCGCATGGATCTTCTGGAGGATCTTGTTTTTTATTCCGCTGCATTTATGTTGCTTTTGCACTCAAGATCCTAACATTTCCTTGCTAACAAACCCTTAGCTCAACTGTGCCTTGATAAGAAAAGAGGGCCAAAGAATAACTGTGCCTGAAAGGCATGATTGGACTATGTTCTGCTCGACTGTTAGAATAAGGCAAGGCACAACCTTGCCTGGGAGGCACGACCATGCCTAGGAGGCACGACCATTCCTGGGCGGCACGAATGGACCAAGTTGGCTTTGGTGGAGGGAAACATGACCATGCCAAAATGTACGATCGTGGCTGCTAGTCTCTGGATGAGGCACGACCGTGCTTGGGGGTCATTGCCGGATAGTGTTGACTGTTAGAGACTTTGTTTCCACTCTATTCTTCGGTTATTTTGCTCGAGGAACACGTTTGTGTTATGGGACACGACCAAAGCATGTTCATTGCTGTAACTTCTCATTTCAAGGCTTGAATGCTCCGTTTTTACTCCTAAACACATCCTATTAATGAAAACAAGCAAAGAGCAACTTTCCAAACTAAATGAGTAAAAGTAATTAAAATAATAGAAATTAGATATACGTGTGCAAATTACGCTCATGAAATGCAATAGAATGTATGCTAAACCATACTAAAAATCACATAAGAAACACACACATCATTTATTCCATGGTTCGACTTTATTGTGCATACACGATTGTGACACTAATCTGCACCTTCGTATCTCACGGTATACGGGCAAGGACTGAAAGATGAACCCAAATCTCTGCCCCATAAATGTCTAGTACGTGGAGTGTTGGCCAGGAAAGTAGGACGGTATGTCACGAGAGATTTTATATTTGTTCCCTATTGTCAAAAATCGCAAGTGCACGGCTAAGTCGTCAAGTAATAAAAAATATCGATCCACAAGAACTGTTGATTAAGCACTAATCAAGTTCACAAAGTAAAATAATCTAGACAATCGAAGGTTGGTCGAAAGCTTGAGAACTTGAAGTCGAGAGAGTGAACTAAGCGCTAGAGAGTGTCGAGAGAGAGAGAGAGAGAGAGAGAGTTGAGAGAGAGTAAGCAAAATCACCGAGAGGAGTTGGCTTAGGGGGATGATTCTTGGATTTCGATTTCATCATGATGCTACTTGATGTACTATGGATTGCTCATCTCCTTACCCTGTATGTTTACACACTTGTAGGGGTTTAACCAAATTTTCGGTATAACCCCATGAATATCACACCAGAGTGCTTACACCATTTCCTTCCAATGCTATTAAGTAGAAGAGGTAACATAGAAAGTCCGATTAAAGGATTACCCTCTGTCACTAAAGGCTCTCCGGGTATATAATCCAGATTATACAAGTCACTTCCAAACATTGAATTGGTGAAAATCCATTAAACTCTAATTAGAGAATCCCTTGCGGAGGATTGGTCGTCATTTTAAGGCGATGACTCTAGAAAGTCCGGTTAAAGGATTACCCTCTATCACTAAGGGCTACTCGGGTATACAATCAAAAGAATCTCCTCTACATAGTGACAATGCTTCACATCCACATGCATACACTTCACATACACATTACATCAAACATAAACAAGGCATCACACATGTGGAACAAGTCATAAACACTTCATAGAATAAGGAAATTGACATATCCATAGTTCATACATCAACAATTACATCACAATTACTCCCTACATCCTAGAATTCAGAAATCTACTCTATAGCAAGAATAATATAGCCAAGAGACTATAAATGAAGCATTCTTACAATCCAAAGAGTAGCAGAGAGGAAGAAATATTTATTGATGCGTTGTCGATCTTCTTGGATGAAATCCTCACTCCGAAGGTGGATGGATCGTTGAGGCAACTCTTGGAAGGTGGTTCTAGGATTTTCCACAAGGGGAGAATCGTTCCCTAAGGAGAGGGGCTGAGCCCCAAACCTGAGATGAGTCAAGCAAGGGTTTGTTTGACCCTATTATACCTCCCCAAACTATCTTGATCTACCACATTTGTTAGGCTCCACCAAACCTAGTTTTTCACTCCTTAGACCACTTTATCTTGGGGTTGAGTCTGAACCAAAGTTATATCTCTTGAAATTATATTCAAGTTTATAGGTTGAACGCCCCAAAACTACAACTGAGCTGAAAGTTATGGCGGTTAAAAGTTTGGTCTGCAATTTGGGTGAAGGACATGACATGGCCGTGCATGGTCGTGCCACGACCATGCCTTTTAGAATGGCTAGATTATGTTTTTTGTAGTTACACTCTGAATCAAAGTTGTATATCTTAAAGTTATCTACATTTTGGTAGTTGGATTAGCCCATGTCTCTCTAACCATGCAGAAAGTTATGACCTTTTTACTTTTACTCCGCAGTGTGTCTGGAATTTGACACGACCGTGCCTAAAAGACACGACCGAGCCATGGAGAGTTCTTCCTTTATCTCTGAAAAAAGGCATAGTCAGGCCTTGGGGAATGACCGAGTCATGAAGCCTTCTAGAATTTGATTGAGTCAAAGCTGAAAATGGCACGGTCGTGCCTCAACGGCATGACCTGCCTGTGTGTCTTGTTGGATAGCTTGGAGAAGCCGATGAGAAGGCATGCCCATGCCATTATTGATACTGGAGAAGCCATTGACTAAGCATGGACATGCCTAGGAGGCACGGCCATGCCGTGATTGATGTTGGAGAAGGCACGACCATGCCTTTGAGGCATGGCCATGCTTGGCTAAATCCACTCCAAGCTTTTTTCCAATATCTATATTGCTCCATTTTTGCTCCAAATTATGTCCTGTTAATTAAAATACAAAAAGAGAGCAGTTCTCCGAGCCAAAAGAGTAAAAGTAATGAAATCACATAGAAATAGGGTGTACGAATGCAAATCATGCACTTGAAATGCAATAAGATATATATTCAACGATGCTTAAAAACATGCATAATCTATGCACATCACACCCCCAGACTTAAACCTTTGCTTGTCGTCAAGCAAAACCTACAATCTAGATTCATATGTGTAAATGATGCATCATAATCCTTAGTGAATCAATCTAATCCTATTATGTAGTTTCATTGATGAGCATGATACAAAGTTGTTTGAGTGTCGCCTAAGTAGAATTTCTCTGTGCTCGGTGTGATGAGTGACCTAACTTTTAAAGTGTCAATCTCCAAGCCTAGTGAATTCGTCATATAACGTTGTTTCTCATGCCTCCGGTGATATGCACTTACCTGCCATATGCAAAGTTCATCCCTCTCAAACTTCACAATGTCTCAAAGGAATACTTGATATCAAGAGAAATATAATAGTTATTTTCCAGTAACCTAACTCGATCTTAAAGGGGTAACTTGTTAGTTTCCACTCACGATAACTATTTTTTTTATCCCTTATTATTTTTTTTGTGCTTGTGAAATTAAGCACTAAGATGAATGATGCTTATAAGATGAAGCAATAAAACAAGTATAGAGACTTTTATTTTTCCAAATGAGTTGACATGATCCGAGTTTATCCAGTAACAAAAATATAGTTGAGAAGTCATAAAGGAAAACAAGCATAATAGTCCGGTTCTATGAATCATAATTATTTTCAGAAGTATCTACCTTCAAAGTCAAGTATAGTGTGAAGAGATCCTTAAACTAGGCCAACACTTAAACTCTTCCAATAAAAACATTGCACACTTCATGCTATCTACGGATATGAGAAGATAGATCACTAAACATACTAGCATATTTTATCACAATAATATGAATATCTAGAACAATCGTGTGAGTATCTTGTTATGAGGAACAAACAAATAATGACACGATATATGATACAACTAGAAAAATTTATTATACAAAAAGAAATATGAAAAAAATTAACCGATAACCCAACATATATACATCCCCCAAACTTAAATCTTTCATTGTCCCAATTAAAACAAAAAAAAATCTAATGCGGAGGAGGTTTGAAGTGAGAGAAGTTATCAAGTGATATGCACCAAATGTCTAAGTCATTCCTCTATCTGGTAATTGCATTCCTCCTCATCTTTGAATACTGCAAAAAAAAAGATTAGACAAGAAAAATAAAGTAGAGGGATTGGGTTAGGGAAAAAGAAAAGAAAAGAGTGCAAGGGAGGCATGGGAGGCACGACCCATGTGAGGCATGACCGAGACTAATGGCACGACCTGCCCATGATGGTCATAGGTGCCTGCTTCAGAATATGCATGGTCATGTCAAAAAGACACGGCCATACAGTGACATGTTTGGAGATAATTGGAGAAAACACATGGTCGTGCCTTTGGGCACGACCTCACGATGATTCATTCTAGCCGCGAGACACGACCATGTCAAAAGCATGGCCATCCCATGAGTTAATCTGGCATGACCTCTCGTGAAGGCTGGGAAAAACACATGGCCATGCCTTTGGGCACGACCATGCCATGTTAAATTCTGTCGGCTCTAATAGTAAAGGCACTATTGTGCTTTTGAAGCACGACCTGCCTTTCTTTTCTCCCCATCTCCTTCCATGCCCATGGTGGCTGTCATGAACAACTTGTGGATGTTATTGGACCTAAAATAAACAAAACAAAGGCTCTAATGAAGAACGAAAACAAAAATGAAGAAATCAAAAAACAAAAATAAGACGAAGAACCCTTGGGTTACCTCCCAAGAATTGCTTATTTTTGGTCATTAGCTCGACCCCTTATTAGGTTTTAAATCTCGCTCGTGTCAAAGTATGATACTTCTGAACTTTCTTAGCAATGGTCTGCATGGTGGAGAGAGGTATCATCATGGGCCAATATCATGAAACACCACCCCCTTGAAAATCAAATTTGGCACTGCCAAACTGTCCAGATCTACAGATTTGTTAGGCACTGCCAAATTTGATTTTTCACCCCTTAGACCACTTTATCTAGAGTTTGAGTCTGAACCAAAGTTGTGGATTTTGAAATTATCTTCAATTTGATAGGTCGAATGCTTTGAAACTTCAACCAAACCAAAAGTTATGGTGGTTCAAACTTTGGTCTGCAATTTGGGCGGAGGACGCAACATGGTCGTTCCTAGGAGGCATGGTTGTGCCTTTTACCAAGGCTAGACCATCGTTTCTGCTGTTACACTCTGAAGTAAAGTTGTAGATTTTTAAGTTATCTACATTTTTGTAGTTGGATCAGCCTATGTCTCCAATCGTATGGAAAGTTACAAACTTTTTACTTTTGCTCCGCAGTGCTATCTGGAATTCAACACTGTCGTGCCTAAACGACATGGCTGAGCCATGGGTTGTTCTTCCTTAAGCTCTAAAAAAAGGCACGACCGTGCCTTGGGGCACGACCAAGCCATGAAGGCTTCTGGAATTTGATGGATCCAAGGATGAAAATGTCATGACCATGCCTCAAGGGCACGACCTGCCCGTGTGTCTTACTGGATAGCTTAAAGAGGCCGATGGGAAGGCACAATCGTGCTTGAGAGGCATGACCATGTTGTGATTGATACTGGAGAAGAATTTGACTAAGTATGGTCGTGTCTAGGAGGCACGACCATGCCGTGATTGATGCTAGAGAAGACACGATCATGCCTTTGAGGCACAGCCATGCATGGCTAAATCTACTCCAAGCTTGCTCTAATGTCCATATTACTCCAAATTGCGTCTTGTCAATCAAAATACAAAAGAGCAGTTCTCCGAATTAAAAGAGTGAATGTAAAAAAATCACATAGAAATAGGGTGTGTGAAGGCAAATCATGCTCATGAAATGCAATAAGATATATACTCAATGATGCTTAAAAATATGCATAATCTACACACATCATTCCCCATGAAGGGATTCATTAGCTATCATAGAGCATAATGAGTTTGCCTCGATTCGGTGTCATGAAGTAAAAGAGGGTAACTAGGGGAACGTGGGGCTCTTGTGATAGCCTCCCCCCTCCCACCCCCACAAGAAAGCAGTCGTACTAGCAATGTTGCCTTGAAAGTAGGCGTCGTGTTTGGGTAGACATGCTAGTATAATTCCAAAAGTCTATATCGGTATGTTAGGATACACCACCTACATGCGAACAAACATAGAGATAGCAAAGTAAACAATACTTAGGATATCAATGATCATCATGGTAAAATTGAAATCCTAAAACTGTTCCTCCAATTTCGAATTTAACCCTTGACTTCTAGGGATTTTAGCTCTAGACTCTCTCTCTCTCTCTCTCTCTCTCTCTCTCTCTCTCAATTCACACAATCTATGATTATCAAGATAACATGTTTCACTAACTTGACTAGTACTCAATTTTCCAGTCCCTGTGGATTTGATATCTTTTATTCCTTGACGACAATCGTGCACTTGCGGTTTGCACACATTAAATTTTTGGCGTCATTGCCGGGGACTATGTCAAACTGATATTGATTGAGAAGTGATTTGATTAATCTAGATTTCTTTTCTTCTTTGAAAATTTTCATTTTTCTTATTTTCTTCTTTACTATTTCATCTCTTTGTTTTTCTTACATCTCTCTTTCTCAGGTGAACATGTTTTCCATGTACGCAAAGATGAAAGCTCTAATTTAAAAGTTCAACCAAATTATTGCTGTGAATTCTATTAATGTCTATTATGAGCTTTTTTGTGCAACATGTCATACGATTGATAATTGTTCGATAGAATTTGATCCTGCAAATAGAGTACATAGGAAAAAATGAGGTGTCCTCCCCAAGGCCTTGTGTAAAACACTATCGCAGGATGATCATTAGAGGAACCCTCAAATTTTTTACAAGAGTAATCAAGATCAAGAAGGGAAACCTAATTATGTCAAGTCATTGGACTTTCAACAAACTACACAATTGTCAAGAATAGAGAAGATGCTTGATAGCCTCATTACCTAACAGGCAGAGATGAAAGAGTATCACAAACAAATGGCAGGTAGGGATGAAAATATTGAGAAGCATATTAAACTGCTCAATACTCAAATGGCATAGGTTTCTAGCACATCATCGAGGACTCTGAGGAGATTCCCAGGATAGTCGGAGATGAACCTAGACAGGGCGGGCGACCAAGCCAACAAAGAGTTAGAAGCTACTCAGATATTGCATGAAGAGGAGCTCATGGAAAATGAATTTGAGACTTTGACAAAGGAGTGCACTACTTTAATTCAATTACCTTCAAACCTCAAGGATCCATAAAATCCTTCCCTATCCACGGTTGAAACCTTGATCGATGTTATACTCCCTTTGGTGATTAGTGAAGGTAAAATTTCATTTGATCTATCTAAGGCTACTAACCACCCTTTTCTTGAGCATGTTTGTGGTAGAACAGATTTTTCATAGCAATCACATGGACAACCTCATGATGACCATTTGAAGATGAGCATATTCGTTAAAGGACTAAGAGATGGAGCTAACAAGTATCTTTCTCCTCCACTAGCAAGATTTAAGAGACATGGCAAGCCATTGAGATTAAGAAAATCTAATGAAAGGCCAAGAACCTTTGGCAAGAAAGTTTGAAAGTATCTTTTTTTGGCATGAGCGAGATTTAAAAGATACTCCATCAATGAAACTAATAAGAGAAGAGGGGAGTGCAATCATCTCAAACCATGTGCTCCTGATTGAGACTGACAAGGGTCGAACTTATGATCATAAATAAGCACTTCTTGGGAGGCAACTCAAGTTTCTTTCTTCCTTTTTGTTTAAGTTTCATAGTTTTAACTTCTTGTTTTTTTCATTTTCAGGGATCCATTAGCTAGCCTTGGCAACCACCACGGGTGTGAGGAGCTTTCTAGTGATGCACACAGGTAGGTTGTGTCAAGAATCACAATCGTGCCACATTTTGACCGCAAAAACATCAAAAATAGCAAGCAACATTGGTTGGCCATGCCTATAGGCATGGCCATTTTGCACAAATAGATTCAAACATAGCCAGGTCGTGCCTCCCAGGCACGGTTGTATCTCACTACAAACGATGTTTCAAACGACCATAACTTTTAAATCAAGATGAACTATGGGGCGTACAACCACTGAAATTGAAGATCTTTTGAAGATATATGATTTGGTACCAGATTCAATCTGTAATGACCCAGTTTCAGACCTAAAAATGTCATTTACAAGTTTAGGATAAAGATTCACAAACGATGTAGGAAGGGCTCTATCTCGCACAATAAAGGCAAGGACAAAAAAATGTGACAAGAGTAATGATTCTAACCCCTTTGACTTTATTATTTTTGGGATTGCTAATCACGGAACTCATTATGATATACTTTTTATGAGAAAAATTGTCAAATTCCATTATTTAGACAATCATATTTTGATTAGTATAGGCCTTAGGGATTATATTGATTGAATGATAAGTCGAGTAGGATGGAACGAATTGATGAGTATGACATATCATACTTATCTTAGGATTACCCTTGGATTGTTTTGAATTCGATGGAGGTTATTATTTTATAAGGTAAAGGATGTCAAGAAGGTCAAATTACTCTTCGGTTGCTTAACAATGATCATCAAATGACCTTAGAGGAATTTGAATTTGATTTTTAAATTACCTTGTAGTTGAGTAATATTGTCATTTGAGGATTGATCACCATCATAGCCCGAATCATTGATTAAGATTTGATTATGACTTGAGGAAGCTAGAGGAAATTCGAGGATTAATATGGAGGCTTGCATCATAATGTATATGACTATTTGGGATGGTGATACGGAATCACCGCCAGCTTCTTAAGGACCAATTACCCTATTCCATGAGCCTATTGATACGGAATCACCACCTCACCCGCTCCACCAACACACTATTTTCTTTTTTAGCTAGTTCTTTTGTAAGGTATTCGGCGAATGATTTTTTTCTTCAAAGATGATGATTACCCTCTCCGCCATTAGAGAGGAGAATGACTGCTAGATGGAGTATCACTGACAATGGAATGACTTATACACTTGGCACATATCACTTGGTAACCTCCCTCTTTTCCCCACCTCTTTTGTACTCATTGAGGACAATGACAAGTTTAAGTCTGGGGGAAAGATTGTTAGTTAGTTTAGTTAGTTTTTTGTTAGTCTTTTAGCTTAGTTTTTGTTATGTTTGTTTTTGCAACATAAATTTTCTTTTATTGCATTATATCATGTTTACATGTCATCATGCAATTCATGTTTGTTCCTTATAGCATGACATTAGCAAGATAGACTCTAGATTTTTTATGTTGTTAGTATTCTAGTGAGATATTTTCTTCTATCAGTAGTAGCATAATTTTAGCATGTTATGAATTTTGGTGTTGGCTTAGTTTTTTAGGATCTCTTTACACTTATGCTTGATTTTGATAGTGATATATCTAAAAATAGTCATGATTCATAGAACTAGACTAGTACTCTTATCTCCTAGGTGACCCCTTAACTGTATTTTAGTTACTGGATAAACTCGGATCATAGTACTCACTTGGAAAAATCAAAATCCTAGAAAAAAAATAGTGAGAAAAAGATTGAGTTGAAAAAGAGAAGTTTGTTCAAGTGTTGCACATTGCAAAAAAAGAGGGAAAATAACATAGGATAAAAAAAATAGTTGTCGTGAGTTGAAGCTGATAAGGTACCTTTTGAGACTGAGTTAGGTTTTTGAGTAAATACTTGTCATGAGACATGGCTAGAGCATGTTCCTTGATTAAAACTTTAATTTGATGATCTTTTAAACACCTTTATCTTCCCATATGACTCGTGTCCAAATCGATGATGAAGCTGGGGATGAATATAGATGTGCCTAGGAGGCACCACCGAGCTATGTTGGCCTCGGCAGGATACTGGAGTTGAGGCATGGTTGAGCCATGTTCAGCTCGGTAGGAAGCCAGGGATGAGGCACGACCTTGTCGTGTTGTCTTGGGTGGCTGGAAAGAAGTGATGCACGATCGGACTATGTTGAGCTTGGGATTTCCCTATGACTTCCAGATGGGTCATGATCATGCCTGGGAGGCACGACCAGCCCTTGTTGAGCATGTTTGTCTTGTTTTCTCTTCATTCTTCACTTAACTTTGGCCATAGGAACACACTCGTGTCGTGGGACACGGCCAGAGCGTGCTCCTAGTCCAACTCCATGTTCCAAGGGTTTTATGCTCCATTTTCGCATACTATCAACAAAAACATGCAAAGAGCATATCTTCTAACGAAAAGAGTAAAAGCAATGAAAACTATAGAAAGAAGATGTATGTATGCAAAATATGCTCATGAAATGACACAGAATGTATGCAAAATAATGCTATAAAATACGAAAGAAACACACACATCAGTAGCATGTTATTGCGCGCAGACAGTGGTCATTTGTACACCTTGACTATCCATGAGACTCATTCATTGTAGCATATTGTTGCACACAGTCATTAGCTAGATAGCTACGTGTACACTCTATCTGCCCACAAGATCCATGGTAGCATGTTGTTACGTGCAGATAGAGATCATCCTATACCCTGACTGCCCATGAGAACCATTCATGGTAGCATGTAGTTGCTACAGTTAGGACTTGTTATATGTAGGATCTTGATTGATTGTTATTACAAACTGTTTGTCATATTTTGTTGAGCAAATTAGTAGTTGATATTAGATTGATTCCCTTGATATATGATATTAAGTAGGATCACCTGAGACCATTTTATTTAACATACCTTATTGGTCAGGTTACTAGATGGTTATGTTGTTTTTTTTTTTTTGCTTTTACTTTTACTTCTGTAGTAAGTAAATTATTACCTGTATTGTTTTCTTTGATCTCCTTACACTATGTAGTTCATGCAATATCCTTCTTATACCCACTGAGTCATTGTACTCACTACCTCTTATTTTTCCTTTGACTTTTAGGTTAGCAGGCAGAGAACGTGTTGTGTCACTTAGAGGTCCTAACTATCGGTCCCACTTGTTATTGGATTTTGATTTTCTATTGCATTGGTGTTATTTTCGGCTAGTGTTTTGGGTTGCTTGATATTTTGTATCGAATGTTTGAGGTTTGTTTAAATGAAAATCAATGTTTACTTTAGTTAGTTCTATAATGTACACATTATCATGCATATATGCATTGACACATTTAGTGATTTAGTTTTTTAGGGGGAAAGGTAAATATATATAATCCCAAAGATGAACAAAATACAGACCATGGACACCTACAATAAAAAAAATTAAAAAAAACCATCTCCAAACATTGCGAGTAAACAGACCATGCAAGGAGATATGACCCATAAAACCACATAAACATCACACCCCTTGTAGGCTAACACACCCACACAAGGACACATCACTCACTACACAAGTAAACACCTCCTAACTTTTGCAAGTTCTAGACTATAGGAAACAACCCCTTAACACAAGGAACCATCCACATCAAGCCACCATAAACAACCACATACATATGAAAAAATCAAACCTTGGGAAATTACCCCTTAACACAAGGAGCATCCTCCCTTCAAAAACACCATCAAAACATCATCATATCTTAGAATATCTATCCATCTACGAATCAAAACACAAAAATTTACACTTTTCGAAACATCTCATCAACACACGACAACACTCCTTCAAATTTGCTCCTGTTCCGTGCTTGCCACAAGAGGTACACCATGCAAGAGATCGTTTCTAGCACGCCTTCGTTAGTCGACCATTGCCTCTATACCACCTTCGAAGGGGCTTGAATAGTTGTTGCATAGAATATATTTGGTGGTGAAATCCCAGCCAACTTCTCACCCGATCCCACAGCCCCCTTGTGACAGAACAATCAAAGTAGATGTGGTCGTTCAAGTCATCTTGCTGTTTGCATAGGGAACATATCTTCTATGACTCATAAGTCATTGTGTCCACTGCCCTCAATCATCCATGGGCAACTAGCCATAAAGTAACCCAATGCTTAGGCATCAATCCAACCCTCCACACAACCGACTCCCAAAACACCTTCGTCGTGCACGATCTGAAAAGTTCATACGCATTAGTCACTCCTTTCTTTTCCGCTACAAACGAAAACACCTTCGTCGCTCACGTTTAGTGATTTTACACTACATTATGAATTTCAACTAGTTTTGTATCCTTGCTTCCTATATTGTCACTAGGAGGTATTGTCTAGTCTTGTTGATATATATACCCTCGGGGCATGACATTCTTCATTGACCTCTGTAGTTTTTTTGACCTTAGTGCATGATTATTTCTTATTATATATTGATTAGGCAGTAGTTACTTTCTTATCTTATATCCACTAAATATTGTTCTTGCAATTGACCTTTTGTTGCTTGATCTTATTTTAGTCTACTTGATATCTATGCAATATCGTTGCTATTCATGCTATTTATTATCATTTATACTTGTGGTTTTATGCTAGCGACACTATATCGTAGCATAGATGTAAAATATTGAACTAGGTAACTTGCTTTTTATTTATATTCATGTTTATATATTAGTGATAACAAATCGTACTATAGGATATCAAGTATCCTACAATACCCATGTAGTTTATTTAGGCTCGTGCATATACGCTAGTAAGACCATATCATAGTATAGGATATCGAGTATCCTACTAGTCCCTTTTTTGTTATTTAGGTTCGTGCCTATGTGTTAGTGAGATTAGACCGTAGTATTGGTTGTAGATCATTATTCTTGGATGAAATGTTACTACTTACTTGGTTATTATTGCTATGTATACATATACATCTTCACTTCTCAACACCCGTCCATGGTAGCGTATTTTGTCCGTAGTCCTTAGCTAGAGAGCTACCTACACACCCTATTTGCCCGTGGGACTTCTCCATCGAAGAACGTTTCGCCTGCAGGTAGAGGTTATTTCTATACTTTGACTGCCCACGAGACCCGTTCATGGTAGAGTATTTCTCCTGCAGTCCATCGCTAGATAGCTACCTACACACGTTGTTAGCTTATGGTACCCATCCTTGGTACAATGTTTCTCCCGTAAACAGTGGCTACTTACACATCTTGTCTGTCGATAGGACCTATCCGTGGTAGAGCATTTCTCCCATAGATAGTGACTATTTACATACCTTACTACCCGCTAGATTAAATAATGGTAGTGTGCCGCCATTAGTAGTCAATACTTGTTATATGCTTGTTATGTGCTGATTTTATACAAGATTTGGATGTACGAGATGTACACCTGATTTATTTGTCATACCTGGTTGATCAAGTTTGTAGATGATTATGTTGGTGTTTTTGCTTTTATTTATGTTAGTAAGTAACATTATCTAAGACTGCTTCCTTTGATCTCCTTATACTATGTAGTTCATGCACTATCTTTCTTATACCCGTTGAGTCATTGTACTCCCTATCCCTTGCTTTTCCTTTGACTTTCAAGTTAATAGATAGAGGATGTATCATGTCGCTCAAAGGTCCTATTTTTTGGTTCCACTCCAGTTTGGATTCTCTTTTGAGTTGTTTGGTTTATTTTTCGCTGCCTCTGGTTATGCTTTTCTCTCCGTATCGAATATTTGAGTTTTGTTTTTAGCTTGTTTAGTTTAGTATGTTCACATGTTCATGCATACATACATGCATTAGCATTAAAAAATTAGCAAGTTTTAATTTTGCATCGATGTTTATTTTTGCATGAATTGAGTTCGGTATCATATTTCTCATATTGTCACTCTGGGGTACCGTCTGGTTCGGTGGACAAGTATACCCTCAGGGCGTGACATTAGGATCTCATCACCTAGGGTTCACTCTCCCAGGATTTCTTTTTGCCAAGCCTCTAGTTCTCCAGACCCACTTGGACTTTCCACCTAGGGTTTACCCCTAGAATTTCTTTTTGCTAAGCCTCCAATCCTCCAGACCGACTTGGACTTTTCCTTGCCTTACATCCTACTAGGACTTTTCAGTCACTCGGAAAACTTCTCTCTCTTACTAGTCATCTAGTCAACTTTTGATCTAACAAAACTTCTTACTTCAATATTAGGTCATGTTTGAATCAACCCTTGATCAAACATGACCAGACACAGGTAGATTATCAAAACATCAAAACCTTGGAGGCTAATTGCACCAACAATAAGATTTTTTTTTAAACACTTAGAATATTTTGAGATAAAGCACTATTTTTAAAAACTAATTTTGAAATAGTTTACAAAAATATTTCCAAAAGATCCTAAGGTAAGTTTATGGAAATAATATTTGAAAGACTCATATTAAGGCACATTGTAAAAAAAAATTAATTTTTGAAAATATATAGAATATTTTAAGTGAAAGAGCTGCTTTCAAAAACTCATTTTGAATAAGATTATGCGTGTACCATTTTTTTTAAAAAAATTGAGTATATATAAAAAGTATATTTTGTAAAGTACTTAGAGATTTTTTCAAAAACTTTTAAAAAAAATTCAAATATTTTTCAAATAATGTTAAAAAAAATCTAGATTTTTCAAAGACTTTTCAAACATTTTTCAAAGAATTTAAAAAATATATCAAAAAAATTCAAGGACTTTTCAAAAGTTTTTCAAAGATTTTTCAAAGGTGTAAAAACATACTAATTTTTGAAATGTAATTTTAATATCTTTTTAGGTCTTGACTTTTAAACAAACCTCCTCCTTAACCTGACACACCCTTAGGACATCCTTATTAATCACACGAAAGATCTATCTATGTGTATTAGGGTTTTAGAAGTTCAAGGTTAACCTAAGGATATTGACTATAAGTGCTGGTCAACAAATATGATTTTTTAAAGTATATAGGTTTTCAAAAATTATTAAAATAATACACCCTATCAAACATGAAATATATTAAAATATTACTATGTTGAATCACTATTTTGAAAATACTTTTAGTAAACTATTTTTATAAGTTTTGAAAATATTTTGAAAATATGTTCAATTTAATGGTCCTTATCATCTCACCATTCTAAGTGTCTCAGTACAATCAATCACGATGATCTTATGAGTTTTGTAAGATGATTTTCAATTTTACTTGATTTGAAATTTGAGTTTGAATTGGTAGATTGTTTGACCGTGTATTAGATTTAGATTTAACCTTCAGTCAATTAAGTGTACATGTCAAAAATCAATTTTAAAGTTGTGGTGAGACACAGAGGACTTCTTAGATATCGAAACAATGACCAATTTTTTTAGACAAAGTCTGTTTAAGAAATTATACACTTAACCTACTTCTTGAAAAATCCTAGTCTAACTAGACTAGAATGTGACGAGGTAGCTTCTGTCAGTTCTACTTAGCTAAGTAGACCAAGTAGGGTACTTCTTACCCCACCTAACTACCTAGACTAAGCTTTCCTAATGTATTATCATCTAGCCCCACCCAGGTACTATGTTGAGCCAAAATTAAACAATCTTTTTCCTATCTAACCATTCTAGATTAAGAAACAATAAAATACTAACATGTATGACATATATATATAAGCATAAATTAAGCATGCGTATGAGCATGACAAAATATGCATGTATCAATCTAGTCAAATAATTATCAATTGATTTCTAATAATATATCAAATTCTTGATTTGATACATTTCATGTGAACCTGTGAATTTGTTAATGTCACGCCCCGGGAGGGTATTTATCCGACGAAAATCAGACAACACCTCCCCTGTACGACGGACAATATCCTGCTACATAATACAACAAATACCCCACATGGGTATATACAAACATACAATAGAAAAAAAGACCACAACCACGCAGTTAATGTATCTAAAGTCCAAAAATACGTATCGAAAGACAACCAAACACAACCACAGTATAATATGCGTGCCGGCACGACTTACATCACGAATAAAAAGACCAAGACTCAAATCACCAGGCATACTCAACATAATGCACTTATTACCACAACCATAACATAAACCAAATGCAAACCAAAACCAAAGTACGATACGAAAATCAAAACCTTTCGGTGACTTGGGACAGGCAAACTAGACACTCTCCCAGCGACAAACAGAAGATCTAGCTGATACCTGAGAAAATATATGTATATAACAAGATGGTGAGTCCAAATGATTTCGTGGGTATACGAAAGATAGTGCATAATAATAAAGCAATAAGAGATCAAGGGAACATACAATCTCGTAAAAGGTAGGTACTCTATCATAAGTATGACCATGTACCGTACATAACAATAACTCTGCAATGATATAGTCCAACATCTCTAACCGATATAACAATATAAGTATATCATTCTAAATCAGACATGTATCAGGTATATAATCTAACTCCAGCATATGGTAACATCTCAGACATGGGTAAATAATCTAAACATATATATACACATAGGTCCATCAAATGCACAATCATCTAATGCAAGTGGAATAGTAATCAAATGCATATGCAGCACACATCAAATGCATATGCAAATCATGGCCACTCCGGCGTACCTCTCCAGCTATCACGACATCTGTGTTGTCGAGAGGGGCGGGACGGTGACCCTAATCGCACTCCAGCTACTACTATTCTGAGTGGCCGAGTGGTCAGGATGCAGGTAGCTATCTAGCTACAATAAGAGATATGTCTGCACGATGCTCCAGCTACCACTACCTAAGTGACCGTATTAAATACGATAATTAAAAATCAATAAAATAATGGGCGTTGACCCGGGAATAGGTTTAAAAGAATTTTTAGGGATATTTAGAAATTTTTCGGGATTTAAACCGATTTAAATTTTTATATTTTGAGGGGATTATTATTTAAGTTGAGAGTTGATAAGTTTAATCAGCCTAAGTGTATAAAATCTAAACCTAACTTTATTCTCATTATCTTCTTCCTTACTCGATACTTTCCCCTCCCGATTAATTTTCCTCGCGATTTCCTTGTTCCCCGCGAGCTTCTCCTCGAGCCTTCGATCGCCGCTGCCTCCGTCTCTTCTCCGACCACCAGCCGTCGGCATGGCCTAAACTCTAGCCACTATAGCGCCGGTGCCACCGAGTGATTCTGCAACAGCCTTTCTCTTCGTTCTTTTCCTTCACCCGAAGGCACTCGATCTGCTGCCGGAGAATGCCAACCGTCGGTCAGCCTCGATTTCACTTGACACCGTTGTCGGCTAACTGCGATTGCCTTCTCTCCAAGCAAGAGTGATCATCTCCGGCCAGGCTATGTAGGGAAAGGGGTAGCCCTGAGGTATCACCTTCTCTTCCCTCTTCCGATTTCCAGCCGCAGCAGAGCCCTAGCCATTGCTTGGTCGATCTAGTCACAGCAGATCTGGATCTAATTACCAGCCACCACATTTCTCTGGTCACTTCTGCTCAAGCTTCCCTCTGTGCCGACCAATGCAGGAGCTACCAACCATTTGTTGGTCTAAGGCAGCCACCATCAGGCAAGGTTTGGGATTGTAAGGTTTGGGATTGTAGATGGTTTGAGTTGGTCGATTGTGGATAGGGATTTGATTTTTGTTTTGGATCAACATAACCCAGCTAGTGTTTTCCAGCAGAAAGGAATTCCGGCAGCCTGTTCCAGCGTGTTTATTAGCTCCGACCACCTCGGATTGATTTTCGACAGCCACATCAGATGAAGGGGGTGAATTTTTGGAATGTTACTATTAGTTGTGATTTGATTCAAAATTTAATTATGATTAGATTTAAGATATATGATATGGATAGGGTTCCTTGATATCATGTTGATTGGGTTAATTAGAGATTTATGGAAATTTAGCTCAGAATGGGAAGGTAAGTGAGTTGTAGATTGTAATGATGTGTTGGTTGTTTACTTGATGTTAGTTTGTAATGAAGTTGTCTTCCCTTCTGGATTGCATGCAATTTTCCTTCAATTGATTCATGCACCTTAGGTGTTTGATGAAATGTGTGGTTGGAGTTTGTTAGTAAACTCTTTGATTAGGGTTTGGTATATTCAGTACTTGGTGGGTAACATGTATTAGTGTATTGACATTAGGGTAAATGAATTCTGATTGGGTAGTAATGATGTTCTTGCATATTTACAAATTGAAATTCTTGGATTTAAATTAGATTAAATGACAAGGAATTGTAAAGATGAAATGAGATTGTTAAGTGGTCTTGAGATTCTTGAGATGTTGAATAGAGCTATGAACTTAGCTGTTGATTAGTGGTTGTTTCGTATAAGATGATTGAAATTGGGGTTATGAAGTAAAACTTGGAATTTTGTAGATATGTGATTATTGTCTGGTGTAGTTTTAGTATCTTTGAATCGTAGGAGGTGAAATTAAAATACGAATACCTAGATGTTGAATCTGTTATGCTTCTGGTGTTGTAGTGATGATCCTTTCCGGATTAGTTTATAAAAGTTGAATTCAATTAGTGGATTATTTGGAATTGTAGGGTTTCTAATGTAGCTTGGATATGGACTATTAGTTGGATTTATTTGAATGGATATTAGGGTTCTTAATTGAACCTTAG
>JBBUKS010000001.1:4694255-4717169 GCA_038050645.1 Hedychium gardnerianum | reverse complement strand
GCGAGTGGAAGTTTTCATAGGATAGGTCGATCATCTTACTAGACATTTGGATTAAAAAAATAAATAAATACCTCTATTCATTTCATTATCCCATAAAGTCATTTTTTTAAAACAAAAATACATATTATGAAAAATATTTTTTTGACAATAATTTTTCATTGTGCCAAATGTTTTAATTTTTTTTTACAAAATAAATACAAACTTTAAATATATTTTTCATTAATTTAATAACACATAGTATAATTTAATAATATTCACAATATAATTAGCATCATTTTATTTTATTTTTATTTCACTTATGAACACAACATCTACATTTTATATTCTTACCTAAAATTTCACCACGATATTTAGATTTTTTATATTCTAGTATAATTCTTCATATTCAATACTTTATCATTTTTAACATTTATGCATAAATTCGTTCTTACCATTTTTATCCATATGGTGCATATCTTATATCTATCCTATCCACGCAAGAAATTCAAAATATAAAATAAGTAAATGAAATTATTTATTTATTTTTGTAATAATTCAAATATTCAAGATTGATATTATTAATTCTAGAAATAATACATAATAATAATAAATTCAGAATACAACTTTTATCTTTTAAAGTCCTTTATAAATCGACCTCTAAAATATTTATAATTAAAATCTTAATTAATAAAAATAGATTAATTAAATTATTGAACACATGAGAATATTGAATTAAAGTTGGATTGTATTTAATTAAATTCATAGAGATAAGAATCATATGAATTCAAATCAAAATTATCGATGCATGATTAGGCTTTCTACTCCTTCGTATTGGTCCTGGAATGAATTAATGGGAGCGCTGGACGAGCATAAACTTTCTAATTAATTAATTAATTATTTATTTAAAAATTGAATTCTAATTGTAATATATTATAGAGATTTTTTTTAATAGAATGATAATTTTAAAAATATAAACACCACCATCAGGCATCAGCCTTTGTTTTCTCAGAACCAGCTGCAGAAGATTGCTCTGCAGCTCCTCCCTCTCCTCCTCTTCTTCTTCTTCTTCTTCTTCTCCTTCCTATTTTTTTCTTTCTGTTTTTACAGAGATCCAGCAACAGCAACCCAACAGTAATTCTCTCTTCAACAACAGTAGCCTCTTCTTTTCTGTAATTTGCTGTCTTTTTCAGCCTCTGGCAGCCTTATGCCTTCTCTTCACAGCAGCAACTTTCCTTCCACAAAGTGCTGCTTCTTTTTTTTTTATTTCTTTTTTTTTCAGCAATCACCAGCCAGTTTCTTCTCCTTCTCTTCCCAACGACAACAGCTCTCCCTCCTATTTTTTCAGGCAAGCAACAGCAAATTTCTTCCTCTTGTTTTTTCCAGCAAGCAACGGTTTTCCACTGTCCTCTTCCAGCATCGACGAGCAATTTGTTTTCTTTCCCCCTGTTCTTACCGCCAACATTCCAATTTGCTACTGTAATGTTGCGAGGTACATGTATCTATTTTATTAGATTTCTATTTAGATTAGTTAAATAAATTTATTATTCGATAGTTAACAGAAGTCATAGAAATTGAGATTCTATCGAGATAGTTGGCTCTGAATCATTTTCGTATTACACTTGTAGATGTGAATTGGAGTGGAGAATATTGATCTGTTGATCCAGAGTTTTTTTTAAAAAAAAATATTTGATAATTTAAATATTTAATTTCTTTAATCGACTAGGTAGCTACGTCTGTCCTATAGTATATACAGTGTTTCATTTGAGTTGTCTCGTGATTAATATATGAGGTGTTATCATAATAAAATTTGAGGATTAAATTCTAATTAGTAGTCAGGTTCCTACCCTCTCTCATGTATTGATCACTGTTCGAGCTAATTAGATTAGTCTTCGTGATTTATCTTCTCCGTATTGATCTGAGACGGACGGACTAACGGGGCGTTGGGACGAACTGACGAAACGCTGGGACGAACGTTTTACTTTTTATCACAATACAGTGATTCATTTGACTTTAATATTTATATTATTGTGCATGAATAAATATATAAAATGAAGGATATATGTTTGTATAATTATTTTAAAAAAAAGATTTAAATAATATTTAGAAAATAATAAAAGGAGTTATAAATAATTAATGTTATTTTATGTTCACGTGAGTTTATATGAGAATTAAGACAATAAAGATTGTTTAAAAAAATTAAATGTTCTAAATTTTTCTTCACTTCGGTGGATATATGCTTTTAAATTGCTTGACTTTTTATATATTTCATACATATCGATATTTCATACGATTGACATTTATAGTTTCTTAATTTATAATTTTTATTTATTAAAATAAAAATTAAAACATCATCGTAACGACTCTCGATTTCATACTCTTCGAAAAAAAATCACAAAAAAAATTTATCTTAATATAAAAATAATCAGACATTTAATAAGATATTTTATATCTATTAAAATTAATCAAACTTATTAAAATAATTACTCGTATATATATCAATTCGTAAGGATAATTATTAGTATATAATTTGATAAAATCTATCCTCCTATTAGTCTTTTATAATTATCTCATATTAGTGAAATAAAATAAATTAAAAAATCAAAATGACTCTTGATAGGATATATTTATAGTTTTGGTCGAAATTTAATATTCGATAAATTGACCAATTCAGCCATAGATATTTATTTTGAATTCTGAATCATTTTTTATTATACTTATAGATATGAATTAGATCAGTGGAGCAGTTGATTTGTTAACACTCGGAGTTTTTATATATATAATCATCTATAATTGTAAAAGATGATTATATTTATTTGATGTATTTATCATAATTTATATATTAAGGAAAGTAAATTATAAAATCAATTTCTAACCGACCGTTAAGTGATTAAAGAATTAATAAAAAAAATAAATCCCCAAATGTATGTATTCATCAAAAATTGACTTTATCTCATTATTATAAATCTATCATTCACCCGTCAATTGGACATTCTCTTAAACAGGATAATCCTGATATCGAATTTTAAGTACATCAATTCATTTGACTTTCATATATATATATATATATATATATACTCTCGTAATATATGAGTGTATCATTTGTATTTTTTTTTATATTTTTTTTAAAAAAATTTAATTTTAATATTATAATTCAAACATTAAACATTAAATTCTAAATTTTTAATTCTTTATTTAAAAAAATATATATTTAGTGCATATGGAATGCACATGGGAGATGATGAAAGATGATGGAATATATATGGGAAGGTAAACAAAATAATATTTATATATATATATATATATTTATTGTAAATAGATAAAATAAAAAATATATATTTGTATAATTAATTTTTAAAATGAAATTAAAATAATATTTGAAAATAGTAAAATAGATTATAAAATAATTAAATCGTAAATAATTAATGTTATTTTATATTGACATGGGAGCTTATGAGAAAGATTGTTTTAAAATTTTAAAATGGATATTCTCAATTTTTCTTCGGTTCATATCTTTGTCTTTATATGACTTAATCGTTCATACTATTGATATTTATTTATTTTTAATAATTTAAATATTTTTTTAATAATTTAGATATTTAATTTTTTAAATTAATTAATTTTAGAGATGATTAATCTTATAAAAAAATTTCATGGTTATTAAAATAAATTAAAAAATATTAATTAAAATTGATCTAAATAATTAACATTTATAAATTTACAGGATTTTTTTTATAATATATTATAATTAAAATTAAATTTTAAATCTTTTAATTATAATTTTTACCATATCATTGTCCAGAACTTCGAACCCTTTATACTTGTAGTTTCTTAGTGTTTCACTTTTATCACTGGACTTTGTTATTTTGTTTAAATGAATTAGCATTGTGGTAAAAGGTAAAATGCTCGCTCCAGCGTTTTCGTCAATTCGTCCCAGGATCAACACGGAAGAGATAAATCACATGGACTAGTTTAACTAGTCCGAACAATGACCAATGCATGAGAGAGAATAGAAACCTGATTACTAGTCAGGATTTGAATCTCAAAACTTATTATGACAATACCTCATGCATTAGTTATCAGTCCATCCCGTAGGAACAAAATTTTAAAGAATTAGCATGATTATATAAAAAGTTGACTTAGATTGGTACAACCAATAAGAAATAAACTCAGAATTAAATAATTATGATAAAAAAGTTAAAGTAAAATAATAAAAATATAAATAAAGAATATTAAAAAGCGAAATTTTGAGTTTAATTTGATATCGGAGTACTTGATCACTCATAATACTTGTGTGGTAGTCGATGATCATCTACGATTAAGATTTAATTACGCGGTGGTGTTATATTATTGTATTTCATTGGTGAGGGTTCCTAGTTCATACGTCAAAAGACGTATAATATTATTACACTTTAAGAAAATTAGTTTTAGTGATATATCCATTAATTTTAGAATTATCCATCTGATCTCACATAATTTTATCATCGGTTATTAGGATAAATCAAAAAATATTCACGATGAACAATTCAAAAGTCCAATATTTTTTAATTATACATCCAATTTGATAAAAAAAATCCTTACAAATACGAAGAGAAGTAGTTTTAGTGATTCACGTTTTAGTGAATTACTTGATAGATGATTTATCAGATTGATATTATTAATAACATTTATATTTATATATATTATTGATATTATTTATACATGATGCTTAAACATTAATAATTAAAAATTATTATAATGATGGTAAAAGGCGAAATGCTCGTCCCAGCGTTCTCGTCAGTTCGTTACAAGATCAACACGGAGGAAGTAAATCACGAGGACTAATTTATTAAAAATTATCATAATAAATAATAAAAGATGATGATAATTAAGAAATGATAATAATAAATAAAAGTCAAACAACATAATAACGTAAAACTTGTGACTTCTTTTAGTGTTAAGATTAAATTTATAACATCTTTTTTAATTATCCACTTAATAATTTGTATTTATTATATTTCTCTTGACCTTCCATTTTATAGGTATTATTTTGATATTATAATTGATTTTAATTTATATATAATGTTGCTTAGAGATCTAGACATAATTCTTAGTTTAACATGATTTTTATTTCGTTTTGTTTTATCTGCTATTTTATCTATAAATTTTTGTTGATTGTAAAAAAATGATACATGTATATAAATAAATAAATAAATATGATAAATCTCTTTTATTAATTCAAAAAATTGATTATCTGAATTATCAAATTAAATATCTTTTATTATACCTTCCCGAGTGCGAAAATTACAATTAAAATTCACTCTGATTCCTCGTTTAGCACTGCACTTTCTTCTATCCAAATAATTTCTCATGCAATTTAAGCACATAGAACAGTTACTGAAGCAAAGAGAGTTTTGCTTCGGACATTACATTATCAGCCTGAAAATTTCATAAAGCTAAAACAAGCCACTGGCAGCTCACACAAGAACATCAAACTAATTTGGCTGGAAAACAAGAGCATCATTGTTCTTTCCAAATTCTTCCAGTCACCCTCAGCTTCAACTCCTTCCGATCCCCTCCTGAGAAGAACAGAGCCATATTTCGCTGGATGATTAGCCCATCATAACTGTCCCTCACCTTTCGATGGCTATCGCGTATGCTTCTAGGCACCCCTTGCCAAGTTATCTTCCTTCCATACCCTCCAACCTCAAGGCTGTAACTGTAGATTTTAGCTTCACTATCGTTGCCCATGAATCTCAAGAATGCTATGTATACGGGTGACATACCCAGCTGAAATGCCTCGAAGTGGAGGCAAAAGTACTGTCCAAAGCAACTGAACACCTAAATGAAGCACGGCATGATTTGTCTGAGTCCACGTAAAAGATAAACTAGATATAATAACAAGACAGGTAAGAAATGAAGATGTTTCTCAGATAAATCCATAAGCAACATAATAAGCATTAGATTATTATGCAAAAATCAACTTTACAATCGAAGTTATAGACCTGGTTAAAGACAATTCAAATCCAACTCAACCTGGAAGAAACAGTCCCCAATAGCAGTCAAATACTATGACTGTCGAGCTAAAAAAATATTACTGAGGTGCCACAAGTTACTCTAAGGAATGGGAATAAGGTAGATCTATGTTCTTGTGGAATTTTTATGTTACAGTTTTAACTAACGGAGTAGAGGGAACGGCTGACTAACTAGATTTCAAGTTAAGAAATCAAACAAGTTTGCGTTGCCAAAAATATAAGAACAATTACCGTCAACATCCATGTAGCATTCTCAACCTCATGCGGATTTGATTTCACATATCTATGGTTGAAAGTGCTTCCATTGTGCATGTCAACCTTGTGATCATCCTTCAAGTGAGTCACCAAATACGAAATGTCGCCTACAACTGTGCACTCAGATCCAGCATAGGGACAACTGTAGGGTCTAAATATGCACTGTGATTCATGTTTCAGCTTACAGTAATACGGATATATACCCAGACAACCAAAGCTTGAATATTTGCAGGGTAATTCAAGAGAAGCTGCAACCTTCTCCAACGCAAGGCATCTTATGTTGCCAAGCTCATGCCTGCAAGTAGGGCATCGATTGTGAACTCTGGGTTTGCATCCAGAGCATAGTGTATGGCCGTTTGAGCACTGCATGCAAAAGAAAAGGAAACGTCAAACTGAATTTCTATACAACACAAATTTTAAAATAAATACCTCGACTTTATCTATGCCCTCCTGTCTTTTTTTCTTGTCTTATTTTCTAATTGCTTTTCTCATGTCTTTCTTTTTTGTCTTATTTCCTTATTGTTTTTTCTCATTTTTATTGTGCAAACTTTTTTAAGGCATTATATTAATTCTGTTGTGTTAATAACTAAAGCACATTCTACATCTTTAGTTGTGCTTAAATAGTGATTGTTTTATTTTCTTACTGCATTCATGTAGCATCTATTGAGGGACATACAAGGATGTGTGGACATACAAGGATGGACAAAATAAGAAATGAAAGTATTAAAGAGAAAGTCGAAGTAACATCTATTGAGGGAAAACTCCGAGAAACACGTTTAAGATGGTACGGACATGTACTTAGACGACCAATAAATGCCCCAGTTAGGCGATGTGAAACAATGACAAATACACACATCAAACGAGGAAGACCAAAAAAGACTTGGTTAGCAACAATAAAACAAGATAAAATTTATTTAAATATAGATGATATAGTGGGGGATAGAGTTCAATGGCGTAAAAGGATCTATATAGCCGACCCCACATAGTGGGATAAGACTCGATTGTTGTTGTTGTTGTTGTACAAGAATACAACACACCTAGCCTATTTTGCATGGTTTACGAGACCAAGTTATGTTAAGTCTGTAAAAAACCCTCATCTTAATATTCTACTCATTCTAGACAGAATACTAAATTTTGTACTTTCATGTTTACTACTCTCTGGAGTGATTGCAGCTAACATACTACCTAGTGAAACTGCTGACTTAAACATAAATTTATCTTGTGTTTGCATCAGGATGCCAGAAAAGAACTAAATAAGCATTGTCATCACATAAAATAGCTACTGCAAGAGTGTACTCATACATTCATATGAACGTGGTGAGTTACATACAAATGAATTTTCAGGGACAAAAAGAAAAGATATGAATAATTCTTCATCAATATTTTGCTATTCGACCAAAAGGAATTACCAAAAAAGCCAAACAAGGGAAAATTTCAAAAAACAAAAAGTCAACATAATTTTATAGATCTGGATCGGATTTTGAATTTTCAAAAATTTCAAGCTGTTTTCAGATATTGTGTATATATAAGTATATAGTAAATATGATATATATCACATAACATAAATCAGGCCTGGCTTAGGCCGGGTGTGAATTTTTTGATTCATATAAAAACCAAAAAAAAACTATGCAAATCAGAACTTTAAAATATTTAAGACTCAAAATCCAAACCAAAACCTGAAAAAAAAAATCCCAATTTTAAAGTCACTTCGGTTCAGAATTCCAAGTTGAGTGGGGATTTGTCAATTTTTTTCCTACCTCAGGTTGTACTACGCAACTGGTCTAAGTAGATGCATCATAAGGAATATGCTACACAAGCACCCATAAGAGTAGTGTATATCAAAATTCAAAATATCAAGCCATGTCAAAGTATAGTGTCAGTGGCGAACTAAAGGTGATAAGAGGAAAGAAATGAAAATAAATAAATAATTATATATCTAAGTTCAGACTTTGTGTTCTATTGGAATGATACAACTATCAGATTATGTTGTCCCTACACTATTAAAAATAATAAATATTATTATAATTTATCTTGATGAGTGTATGTAAATGATGTCAAATGTTAGCATGACACAATACTCGTCGACATAATTGGTACAACATAAAAGAAATTATGTATGCCGAGTCTTATTGAATTTTGATAATTTATCAGAATACTAAATTTCTACTATCACCCAACACGATATGAAATTTCAAATCATGTGCATGTCGTCATAATACAAAAAAAATGCATGTGAAAACTAATTAATACCACGGACCAAAAATAAAATGTGAACTAAAATTTCAACAAACACAAGCATCAAGAAAAACTCCTAGAATCATCCATATACAAAAGGCAAGAAGCAGTGCTTCAATCATTAAAAAACCGTGTGCTGTGAACTAGATAATTTGGTCTCATTGTATATATGACTTCTAACAACATGCTTCAAATAGGTACAGCTTAAGCTTACAGCAACAACAATAACACCTCAACCCTTATCCGACTAAGTTGCGTTGACTATATGAATCCTCCTACGTCATTGGCATCGATCTCCTATTATATCCTCATCTATATTTAAATGAATTTTATCTTATTTAATAGTTGTTATTCAAGTCTTCTTTAGTCTTCCTCTTTCTTGATCAATATGTATAGTTGTCATAGTCTCATATCACTTAACTAGGACATTTATTAGTTGTCTAAATACATGTTTATATTATCTTAAAAGTGTCTTCGGAATTTTTCCTCTATAGGCACAATTTTTTCTAAGGTTCTTATTTTTTATATGTCCATTCTCATATATTTGCACATCCACTATCTCATAGCGACCTATGCGAAGTCACAAAGGAAGTCGTGACCTTACGGCAGCCTCCACGAGGTCGCGAAGGTTGTCGCATCCTTGCGCGACCTCCATGAGGTCATCACGCAATGGGTTTTTTTATTATTTTTTATTTTTTATCTTTTATCTTTTCATTCCTTTTCTATATTTCTTTCTCTTTCCCTCTTAATTTTTTTCCTCTTTTATTGTTAATTTTTTTTATTCTTCGTGTTAAATTTTTTCCTTCATCATTAATTTTTTTTCTTCCTTAATTCGTCCACAAGGGTAGAAAATAATCTCTTAAACTCTTTAAAAATAGTTAATTTTTTTTCCTCCATCCGTCCACAAGGATAGAAAAAAATCACTTAAACTCATAGTTAATTTTTTCCTTCTTTCAATCATACATGGGGTAAACAAAAGAAAAAAAAAACCTCTTCACGGGTGGTTAATTTTTTCTCATTCATATGTCCACAAGGTATATAGAGAAACATGATAGAGAAAAAGAGGAAACATATTATTAAAAAAATTAAAAAATAAATATAATATAATTTTTAACCTTATAAAACATACTAATAAATTAAATTATTCTATATATATAAATTTGATTTAATTTTAAACTGATCAAAATAAATCCAAACTAAATCCAATTTAGACCCACTTGAACCTGCCATTGTACTTAGTTGATTTCAGTTAAACCCTAAATTGTCTTACTCAATAAACATCAAATATTTCATGAGAAAATATTAAAACTTGAACTCAATATTTAACATCTAACTCAATCACATTGATAAGAATTAGTTTAATAAATAATAATAATTAATATATTTATGTAGGATCGAGAAAATGTGCTAGAGGGTGAATAGCGTGTTTCGCTAACTCCTATTTTTCATCTAAAGTACGCAGCAGAATAAAAATAAGCACAGCAAAGATACAGTTTCTTTTTACTTGGTTCACAGCCCAACGACGGCTAGTCCAAGGCTCGCGATCGTTGATCGCTTTCGATGGACAATCCACTAATTATTTTTTTCTCCGAATAGCAATTCGGAGACGAAGATTCGTCTTTTACCAAAGATAAGGATCGGTTACACTTTTGCCGTCCTCAGAGAGTAAAGCACGAAAAAATGAAAGCAATACAAAAAGAATATCGACGATTAAAAGACAAGACTTGAGCGTGATCGTCGGCGTTTTTCAGAGCAACACGAGAGTCGTTTGAGCGTGAAGTTGTATGAAGCTGCCAATCGAAAGCTTTTTTTATTGACCTATCCAGGCGCCTAGGACGTGGCGATATCTGGACAAAGCCTCGTCCAATTAGACTTTATCCCTTCCCGGGCGCTTGGATCCCTTCCGAGTACTTGGAAGTTGATGTGTGCCGACGGCTGCACGCGTGATTGAGATCGGGGTATTCCAAGAGCCTAGATCCCATCTGGTTGCCCGGACCTACGGGCGCCTAGACCCAATCTGGTCGCTTGGATTCCCCTAACTCGACCAACTTCCGATTTTGTATTCTTGTATCACAAGGTTAGCACAACAAATATAAAGCTGATTTAAAATAGTTTGACAGTCTTTTTCGATTCTAACTTTCAGATTTCCAGTAAAACCCTAAGTTGAACCGACGCTTATTGTTCCCTTTTCGGAACGCGTCTGACCCACTCCTCTCAGAAGAATTTACTTGGTGCCAAACATCCGGTCCTCCAGATGTGTTTGGACTTTTGCTCGGTATCTAATTTTGACCTTCGGGACTTACATCCGATCTTCAACACGTCTAGACTTCTGTCTCGTGTCCTCGTCCTAGAGCTTCCCGCCTAGTGTCCTCGACCCCTAGGACTTTCTGTCTGACGTTCTCGATCTATCAAGACTTCTGTCCAATCAACTTGACCAGGACTTATTTGCCCAGTCCAACCAACCAGGACTTCTTTGCCCAGTCTAAGACCAGGACTTCCTTGCCTGGTCTCAAATAGGACTATCTGGTTGAGCAACCTGCACACTTGATCAACATTGTTAGATCATAAATAGACTTAACATTGAGTCTTTGCCAATATCAAAACTCAATTTCGATTATCTGGTGATTCCTGCACCAACAATCTCCTCCTTTTTTATTATGGTAACGGTTGAAAGTTAAGTAAATATAAATGCTCCCTCTTGATGCTCCCCCTTAACTTAATCTCCTCCTGAAATGAATGTCTTTTAGGGAACCTTAACTTTTAACCTATTCTCTCCTCTTTTGACATATATAAAAAAAAAACAAGAAGTTCCAAAAAAAATCACAAAGTAATTAGGAAAAAATATTTCCAAACAATTAGAATTACATGAAATTATTTTGAAACAATTAGAAATTGGGGACATGAAAGTTCAAACTCTAAGTGTTTTTCAAGTAATATGTTTTAAGTCTTTACAAAGATGTGCCATTAATTTTTGAAGTATTTAAAAATGCTTTGTTTCGAAATTTTGAAAAGCTAGGTTTTTCAAATAGACTTTTTCAAATACCTTGTAAAAAAAATATCCAATATTTTGAAATTCGACAAATAGAGTTTCAAGGGAATTTTCAAAGATATTTTTGATTTGAAAAATAGATTTGCAAAGGGAGTTTCAAAAATATGTTTAAATTAAAAATTAAATTTTCAATGGAATTTTCAAAAGATGTATAAGTCAAAAGGTATATTCAAATTCTTGTCAGAATTTTTCAAGTAAGAAGATAAGGATTTAAAAAAAAACGATTTAAAAAGAATATTTGCAAGAAATATTTTGTAATTTAGAAACTATTTTTTCAACCATGTTTTTATAAAGTTTTCTAAAAGGTTTCGAATTACCAAAACAAATTTCTAATGTTTTGAGTGAGTTTTATAAGTAATAGGAAAATATTTTCAAAGAATATTTTTAAAGATATTTCAAAACATGAAAAACCCATGAAAACTTACGTAAAACTATTAATGCTTGCTATACAGAAAAGAACGCGTTTAGACAATATACTAAGAATGTTTGAGTGGATCCTTAGATTCCTTGAGTTTTAGTTTGGTGAACTTCAATCTGTCTTCAGTCATCTATCTGGAGCGCCACTATCCAACATCCATTCGTCCAAATTTTTATGTTCCTATGTATAAAATACTTGATTTGGATCCAACTTATAGGGATTTTCAGATAGGTTGATTGATTTCAACTATATGTTTTTCATCTCACCCATTCTAGATTATCAAATAAAGAACCTTATAATTTGTTGTGAGATGGTTAATAATTTGTTTGAATTTTTTAATAGGGTTGTTTGATTTTGTGTTAGATTCAAACTTAGCTTTGGGTCCTAGTATTTTTAGCATAAGCTTCCAGGCTGTGGTAAATCACAACGGATATCATTAAAGTAATCACATGCATAAGACAAAACTTCACCAAAACAATCAACTCATTGGACTTAGTACTAAATTTTGGTCTAACTAGCTCATGTTTGACTATGATAGCTTCAGCTAAATCTTAATTACACCAGGTAAAACACATATGATTCAACCTAGACATGCTTTCAACAAAACTTCCCTAGCCTACTATCATCCCAATCCTTTTCGATGCTAGGTTGTCAAAATTAATCAAATCTTTAACCATTCTAAAGCAACAAAAATAAACTAAACATGCATATTAAAAGCTTTAAATCATACAACCATGCAAGCTAATTTAATAGGAAAAATTATTTTTTTATTGGCTCCCCCGGATCATAATCTCGATAAGACCTATCTAGGTAATGAATTTGACCCTTGGGGATCCAATATTAGTTTAGTCCAACTTAATTAATCAATTTTAATTTATGGACTCATGCTTAGACTTGATTTCTAATAGTTCGATTTACAATAGACAGATATGATTTAAACCGAGTTTTAGTTTTGTATCCGAATCTAGTTCGATTGTAAACGACCCTTTGTTTTCTAAGTATCATATCAAGATACTTGGAACCCGAAGTAAACCATTCCAATGACTTTTTAAGCTCTTTGACTTAAACTTTCAAAGTGAAATTTTTTTTCTCAAATTGTTGGACTTGAGTTGAAGTTTCAATTTGAACTGGTTCAGTCGAAGAACTTGAGTTAGTCTTCTCCTTAAGGACTATTAGTTCCTTTTGGAAGTCGGATATTCAATTTAGCTAAATCTCGAGTTATATCGTAAATTATTAAATACAACTTGTTAACTAAAGGAGAATCTATCTCATTTTTGAAACCTTTGAAAACGGATACGAATCTGTGGCTTCTCTCAGACTCAGCTTCAGATTTGGATCTGGATTCGGGCTCGGTCTCAGCTACTTGTTCTCACACAGATAATACCAGAAAACTCGCTTGAGCTTGTTCTTTCTCATTCGAATCTTTCGAAGACTCAGACCACGTTGCTTTCAGGGTTTTCCTTCTTCTTTGCTTTTTGGTTTCCTTTATGTTTGGACACTCCGACTTGTAATGTCCTTTCTTATTGCACGTCACTTCTGACTTTAATTTCGTTTGGATCACCTTTTTGATCTCATATTTGGTGAACCCCTTCTTCTTGTATAGCTTCCGAACTAGATTAACTAGTTTGGTGGTGATTGCGTCGTCATCTTCTAAATCCGATTTGTCTTCGGATTCAGGTTCGGTATGTTTCGGCTTCTTCGTCTTGATTTTCTTTGCAATCAAAGTGATACCTTTCTCGGTAGGGTGTGCATTAGTCTACTCATGTAGCTCGAATTCATAAAAAAAATCGTCTAGTCTAATAATTGAAAGATCCTTAAAAATCTTATAAGCATCTACCATAGATGCACATAAGGTATTCCGAGGAAATGCATTAAGAGCATACCTTATGATGTCGCAGTTCTCCACTTGTTGTCCGATTGAATGAAGTCTGTTGAGTAGGTCTTGGATCCGAGCGTGTAGCTGACTAGCTGATTCTCCTTCCTGCATTTTAATGTTATATAATTTATTTAATATTAAATCACACTTGCTTACCTTTGTATCGGAAGTCCCTTCGTGTAATTCTAGGTCTATGGCGCTATTGAAAGGTCTGACATCTCTTCTTTAGTTAGACCGCACTGTAGGGTGCTTTAGCATCAACTTCGATCTTCCTCTTAGTGGTGTTGTCCCACTTATCACATTCGAACAGTAGGCCTTCTTCGTTGATGGGGAGTGTGAATCCAGTTTGGATTACGATCCACATCTTCACCTAGGTCTTCAGATAGTACTACATTCGGCCCTTCCAATAGCCGAAATCCTCGTCAAAGAAAAGAGGCGGGCTTTGCGGTAGCCTTCTTAATGGGTCATTTAAAAAAAAAACTTGCAAGAACAAAAACACAAAGAATGTTCCAAGACTTGGTCTTGGATTAGCAATGCTTAATAAAAATGATAAAAACAAAAATGAAAAATTGAAAAGACTTGCTCTTACGGTGGAGCACCAATTCAGAGCGTCCCCGCTCTCATACCAATTATAGGATCGAGAAAATGCGCTAGAGAGGACGTGAATAGCACGTTTTGCTAACTCTCATTTTTCATTTAAAGTACGCAGCGGAAACAAATAAGCACAGCAAAGACAATTTCTTTTTACTTGGTTCACAGCCCAGCGGCCGCTTGTCTAAGGCCCGCAATCATTGATCACTTCTAATAGGCAATCCACTAATTATCTTCTTCTCCGAATAGCAATTCGGAGACAAAGATTCGTCTTTTACCAATGATATGGATCGGTAACACTTTTACCGTCCTTAGAGAGCAAAGCACGAAAAGACGGAAGCAATACAAAAAGAATACTGGCAATTAAAAGACAAGGCTTGAGCGCGATCGTCGAATTTCGGCGTCATAGCAATTTTTCGAAGCAGCACGAGAGTCGTTTGAGCGAGGATGAAGTTGTATGAAGTTGTTGGTCGAAGGTTTCTTTTATTGACCTATCCAGGCACCTGGATCCCCTTCCGAGTGCCCCGGCTAGGCCTGATATGATCCGCTTTTGTCGCAGTTTATCTACCTCCGGGCGCCTAGATCCCTTCCGAGTGCCTGGGCTGCTAATGTGGCGACATCTGGACGAAGCCTCGTCCGAGTCGACTTTATCCCTTCCCGGGCACCTGGATCCCTTCCGGGCGCCTGGATCCCTTCAAGGCGCCTGGAAGCTAACGTGTGACGATGGCTGCACGCGTGGCTAAGATCGTGGTATTCCGAGCGCCTGGATCACATCTAGTCGCCGGGGCGCCTGGACCAATCCAGTCGCCTGGAATCCCCTAACTCCGGTCAACTTCCAATTTTGTATTCCTGCATGTTAGCACAACAAATATAAAGCTAATTAAAAACAGTTTAACAGTCAAAAGACTGTCCGGTTCTGACTTTCGAATTTCTAGTGAAACCCTAGATCAAATCGACGCTTATTGTTCCCTTTTCGGAAACGCGTCCTGACCTACTCCTCTCAAAATTTATCTAATGCCAAACATCCAGTCTTCCAAACTTGTTTAAACTTTTGCTCGGTATCCGTTCTTGACCTTCGGGATTTCCCGCTAGATGTCCGATCCTCGACCCGTCTAGACTTCTGCTGGGTGTCCTTGACCCCTAGAGCTTCCCTCCTAGTGTCCTCGACCCCTATGACTTTTTGTCCGACGCCCTCGATCTACCAAGACTTCTGCCTAGTTAACTTGAGCAGGACTTCTTTGCCCAATCCAATCGACCAAAACTTCCTTGCCTAGTCCAATTGACCCGGACTTTCTTACCTAGTCTCAACTAGGACTTTCTAGTTGAGCAACCTGCACACTTAATCAACATCGTTAGATCACAAATAAACTTAACTTTGAGCTTTTGCCAACATCAAAACTCAGATTCGATTACTCCCTACACCAACAATTTATATTTTAAAAAATACTGAAACAGTATCAACACAGCATGATACGACATCGAAATCGGTCATAAATCAAAAGTGACACGTCTCTAATTTTTAAACCTAGATTTGACTCATCCTGCTTGTATCCTATGTAAAACATTTATATCAACCCCTTCATTCTTTTGCAAAAAATATTCTAGACACCTAAAGCTATCAATTACACGTAATTTGACATCTAATATCCTAAAAATTATTTTGCAATATCTAATACTACTAAACTTAAATTTCATATATTATATTTTTACTATACTAACTCTAAACCTTACTTTCAATGTTTCCTGTCAAGATTAGAGCTTAACATTTACTCCACGTGTCTTATCAACCAAAACAATATTATCTGTAAACAACATGCATCATAGTAACGTACTTTGGTCTGTCGAGTAAGTTCATCCATAACTAGTGTAAAAAGATATGGACTTAGAGTTGATCCTTATGTAACTCTATATTTATAGAAAATGCTTTGGTTAATCCACCTAGAGTTTTCACTTAATGTCATTACATCCTTATATCCTTAATTGCTTCAATATATGCTACACTAACATCTTTCTTTTCTAAAATTCTCTACATAATTTCTCTCAAAACTTTATCATAAACTTTTTCTAGGTACATGAAGTCTTACTTCTTTTTCTAATACTTTTCAACTAATTGTCTGAGAAGATGTAGCTTTTATCGTCAACTTTTCATACACGAATCAAAATTAATTTCGTCACCTTAATCTGTCATTTTTAATCTTTTTTCTATCACTCTTTCATAGTTTCATGGTATAGCTCATTAACTTAATGCTCCTATAATTTGTATAATTTTCTACGTCTCCTTTATTTTTATACAAAGAACTAGAGTAGTTACCCTCTATCGAGCATACATTTTCTTTATTTTCAATATCAAGTTGAATAATTTTGTAAGTCATTTAATATCCTACCTCCCTAAGCACTTTCATACCTCTATTAGAATATCATTCACTCTAACTGATTTTGCATTTTATTTTTTTATGCTCCTCTAACCTACTTAAAATTCCTAAGCTAAGTTAATTACCAAAACCTTCATTAAAACTTGATAAAACTAGCTCTTCTATCACTCCTTTATTTCCTCATCCTTCACTAGTAAATTCATCTTTAATGTATCTTATTTAAGTAGAATCCCTTGTTTTCTTCTCTCTCACTTTGGCTATCTTTAAGATGTCCCTTTTCTTTTGTATCAAGTTGTTGATATAAGCATTCGAAAACTTCATTCTAGGCTTCACTCATTATTTTCTTGGCCTCTTTCTTGGCTACTACATACCTTTTTAAGATTTCTTCTTTCTTACAAGTGCAGCTTAAGTTTAATAAAGAAAAATTTACAAGTTCTTTGAACCATGTGGTGCTAGAAGTAGCAAACAGAAAGCAATAAATAACAAAAGACTATCATTGTAGTAGAACTTAATATTAAAAGAAGAAAAAATAAATAAAAACTGACCTAGCAAGAAACCTAACGTAAGATAAAAGGCATTGGCGATATTCATTAGGGGACTTCAGAGCAAGAGATGAAGCAAGCTGTGTCTCCAAATGTGCTCGTGTCTGTGTTCCATCATCTGTCACCCTGTAAGCATGTCAAAGATTTTCTGTCGTTGGAAATAGAACAAAATTCTAACACTGATAAAAATGCATAGTGCATACCTTGTCCAGCTTGGCTTTCTTGCCAAGAATTTGCCAACATCAACCTGCAACTTCCCCAGTTCACCACTTTGAATAGAACTCAAGTTAAAGGTACTTGCAAAATTTGAAGCTGGAAAGCAATCATCAGCTATCCTTAGCCAGCACAGCATGCTCATGTCAAACAGAAAGGCATGACGAGTGGCAAGAACAACCAGGGGTGACCCTGATCTGGAGAATCTTGCAGAAATAACTCGTATTGTACCTAATTCATGAGATAAATCAAAGAAAAGTTCTATCAAGAACATTAGTAGAGCATGTTTAGCTGAGGATCAGAATCCTATCAATAATGTGGAGCAAAAAAAACACTCCTAATCATATAATTTATCATTATATAAAAACACACTAATCATATAATTTATCATTATACCGGCATCTTTTGTTGAAGACTCGTCCCTTGCCATAACTAGAGAAGCTAAAGACTCGTGCAAAATGCAAGTCCCGTTAAAAAGATCCCAGACATACAGCAAACCTCTTTTTGTGACAAGAAGCAACTTCCAAGCCTCATCACAATCTACAAAAACTGCAGCAGATCCCATCATCATGACTGGCATGGCTCGCCTTCCACATTTAGTGTAGATCTTACAAATAGAAACAGAAAACATCACTTGAAAGTAAAAAGAGATGATAGATCTATAATAGAATATTCATCACTAACAACAACAAAACCTGCAGACTAAATGTTATCAGACAATGCTGCAGGATTAATAAAATTTTTGGTCAAGAGGATTCATAATTGTAATATAAGTTGACATGGAAATTCAGTAATTCAGATTATTCCATGTACTTAGCAATCTTATAATCATATTTTACTGAAAAAAAAAATGAAGATTCAAAAGAACAGTGACTTCACTTCTGAAACCTATTAACTCATTTAAATAAATATGCTGAACGGTTGAAGCATGGGAGTAAAAGAAGTGTGTTGTTTGCCTCCGTAAAAGTTGGCTTCTAAAAATCAAATTCAGGCATGAGTAGGTTAATGATCCTAGCAAAGGTTTAAAGTATTACTCCGTGCAAGTGTGGCATATGATATAAGATCTAAGTATATTTCTTCTAATTCTTAGTTTCTAGATTGACCTAAAACTAATCATATGAGATAAACATTAATATGCTTATAACTTATTTCACTACTTTAGCTATGATGTTGTTCCTATTCAAATTCACCTCATTTATACAAATTTGTCAATCCCTAAAACATCTTTACACTAATAGATTTTTCTACTTGCACCAACACCAACTCTTTGTACACTACGCTACCTTTTAGCTTTCCAAGATTACTATTGCTACATTGTTGATCTTATTTGCCATAGAAGTTTATATACAAGAACTGCAAGCAGCTATCTCCACCACAAGCGATGAAGGAGACTAGCGTTCCACAGTGGGCTAGACTTCTTCGAGGTACGCAATACGTATTCCTCCTCTTCCTCCACCTTGTTAGCCTCCTCCTCTACTTTGTACTTCTCTTCTTCCTCCTCTGTCAATCCTCTTTTGTTATCACCTCCTATAATTTCTATTAATAATCTATCAATTCTGGTCCTTCCTCTCGAAGTCTTCCTAATTATATAATCAAAATATGGAAGTTTTACGTACATTAGCCCACAAGAAAACATGAATTCTCATCTGAGCATTGATGTAATGGGTGACTTCTAGCCATCTTCCAAGGCCCTCCTTTATCGCCCACCCACCTACCCACACATAAGCCTTTTAACTCCCTCATTTTTTAATCAAATGTATCTTGAATAATTACATCTAAATTCTTCTAAAACTTTGAATTGAATCATTAATCCTACTCGAAAGGCACGAATCTTTATAATATTTAATATCTCATTTCTTGAAACCAACTTTAATACAATAATTTTATATCCAATTATCTTAACTTAGACTTGTAATCAAGTGATCAAAGTGATGGCAGTGGGGTAACACCATAACACCTCTTGTTCCTTTATTATCCATCACATTATATATGAACAACCTATGTCTTCTATGTTTTGGTTTGCATTATTGAGAACCAAATAAAAAATGGGTTGACAGCTACAAGAAAACACTGGGATTGACCAATTCCCATAGAATGTCTAGATAATTTTGGCCTATCTAGAGTGAGTTATTTTTCTGGTAATTTTGATTCAATATTTTCTAACACTAACAAGTTTCCATTTGGTCAATGTCTGATTTCAGATCAGCTGATTTTTAAAACTATATACAAGTATAGATACAGGGATTAAAATCGTGTTCCATGTTTGTCGCTAGGGTGAAACTTCTTGTTCCATCAGCTGACCAGTATGCAGAAAAGCTAGAAAGAAGATAACCCACTCTAATGGCACCTCACATGACGATAGCAACTCCACAAGCTTTCAAACTGCCTAGCTTTAAGAGATCTTGAGAAAAATCGTTGTCCTGAGAGTTACCAAACTTCGCGAGACATAGAATGCCATATTGTGAGCTCCAACTTCGTGAGACCTTGAGCAAAATCTCTGCTTTGTGAGACCAGAATGTTGCTTCATGGGCTCCCAAGCAATGCAAGACCTCAAATGAAATCGCCAATTGAGGTGAGCAGTAATTTTCAACAACCTTGGCTTGTTGTTGCTCTGGGTTTGCGAGACCTCTTCTTCTACTGAGGTCACAAGACCTCTTCTTTCACAGCTCAAGGTTGGCAATGATTTCTAGCAACACTGAATCTCAAAGTCTGCTTCGGTAGTGATTTCCAACAATGCTCAAGCTTAAAGTCTCCTTCCCTGCTCTCCTCTTCTTCCTAAACATGGTTTGCCTCACTCCTTATTGATGAGCACATGTTGTCATTCTTCCAAAGCGATTGAAAGCTACAGTTTCAAACGAAGATAAATGGTTTCAAATTCTTCTCCTCCTTTCCTCTTCTTCCTCTTCTCCTCTCCTCCTCGATGCCTTTCAGAACCGCACCTTCGCATGCTCTAGTAGGGCATGAATATGTCTTGTCCAACTAGAAACTGAAACCCCTAAATGAGATTTCAAAGCTTGTATAGATGATTTCTTTTTTACTAAACATACAAAGTAAATAATTATAAGAAATTAAACACTAAAAACATTGGGTTAAACCAAATGAACCTCAACTTAAAAGGATCACAATTAATTTCCGTGGAAAGATAATATCCTTAAAAATTATGCTGAAAATATTTAATAAATAAGAGGAACATGGTTCCGTAAATTATGGGATATGATAATATAGTTAATTTCCATAAAAGGTTGGGTAGTTTTGTTAGAAAAGTCTAGGAAATTTATTAGGATCATTAAGGTTTTTTGTTAAAAAATTCTGTGTTATTTTATTAAGAATAAGTTTATAGTCCACTTATTAGGATCATTAAGGTTATTTTATTTAGGATCATTAAGGTTATTTTATTTAGGATCATTAAGTTTATAGTCCACTTATTTAAAAAGGCACGCATACTCGTGAGCGGTATTAAAAGCTTCATGGTAAACCGCCCAGCCAAGACTGGGACTTGAAAGAGAACTCAAAAAAAAGATCAATCGTCAAATGCATATGGTCAAGCAATACCAAAGGAATCAAGTGGATTTAACCAAAAAGAGGTAGAGCGACTGACATGCTTTATTGGTAACTTTAACAAGCCTTCATGTACTATTTCATTGGTGTACTTAGGTATGTTTCCATCCTCTATTGGATTAAATATCTCGGGTACAACCTTTTTCGACTTTTGGATCATGGATTCAGGAAGCTACTGATTGTATGACCTATTCAACATGTGTTTTTTCCATGTACTCCCTATGTCCAATAATAGGAAAATAGCCATAGCTAATGGTTCTTTAACTGTTGTAGTAGGTGTAGGAGATATTAAAATAAGTCCATCATTAATCTTAAAAATATTCTTATAAACTTTATCCTTATCCAAAAGCTAACTCAAGATTGATGTTGCAATGTGATTTTTATCATAGTTATTGTGTATTTTAGGACAAGGATTCGAGGGAGATGATTGGACATGACACATAAACTTTACTGTCTTGAAACCTTGGATCAATCAAACATTACCAAAAACAAGTTATCTTCCTCTTTAGTTTTAAAACTTTATTTGTCTAATAATAATAAGGTTTGGCTTCACCACCACCAATTTGGACATCCATCATTTAGAATCATTAAAATTTTATTTCCATCTTTATTCCAAAGTATATATATTGAGAGTTTCCATTATGAAGTATTAAGACTTGTTAATCACAAATGTATGTCTTTTCCATTAAATAATTAAAAAAAGCTCTTTTTTTATCTCATTCACAATGACATTTGAGATCCTTCTACTACTACTACTAATGTTTCTGGGGCAAAATAGTTTGTCTTCATTAATGATTGTAGTAGTATTTCCTTTTTTACTTCCGATGTTAATATGTCCTCCCAATTTTTTGTTCCATGATTAAAAATTAACTTAAGGTTAATATCAAAAAGTTTAGAACATGATAGGGATTAATTCAATCAAATCCTAACTCTTTATTTCAAAAAGAAGGGATAATACATGAGTCATCTTGCGTCACCACAATAAAATGGAATCAAAAAAAAGAAAATTTATCATCTCCTACAATTAATCCAACCCCTTTAATTTTTAAAAAAATGTGATAAATCTTTTTGGGGAAGCAGTTTTTTCAGCCATTCATCTTTTAAATCGTTTACCTTCTAAAATGTTAGGGTTTAAGAGTCCAATGGAAACACTCTCAACCATTTTATCCAAACATGTACACTACAAATAATTTTATCCCTGCCATATTTGAGTATGATTTGTTCATGTCACATAGGGAAGGTAGACCTAAGAGCATTAAAAGGTGTATTTGTAGGTTATTCCTCAACTCAAAAAGGGTAAAAATTATCTTCCATTAAAAAAGTTCTATGTGTTGGCAAGATTACTTTCAATGAACAAATGTCTACTAAACCACACCTTATGTTTAAGAGGAGAATTCCATACTGAAAGATAAGAACGAAAATTTCTTGCTCGATTTGTCATTACTTCCAATGTCTAAGTCAATATCTGAGTCCATACTAAATCATGTGTGTTTGAACTTATGTCAAATTGTGTGTCTGAATCTATGTCAAATCCTATGTCTGGCTTGTGGCATCAAAATCTCAACTGTATCATTGAGAATCACTTGACAAGGCATATTTAAGGAAGAAGCTAATTGTCCCTAAACTAACACAAGTCGAAGAATCTAAGCCAGATCCTGAAAATGAGATAACAATTTCTAATTCTTCATTAGAAGCAAGGTTTAAAATCTCGACCCGTGCCGAGGTTTCGGTCCCAGATCGGAACGATACGGTTTCGGTATCGTATCGTGCCGTGCCGATACGGTTTCGATATTTTTTATTTATATATAGTAATTA
>JBBUKS010000001.1:4672095-4691726 GCA_038050645.1 Hedychium gardnerianum | reverse complement strand
CGGAGGCGTCTGGTGCCGCCAGAGGCGTCCGGCGGCGCTGGAGGCGTCCGGCGACGCTTCCGGCGGCACCAGAGGCGTCTTCCGACGCCTCCAGCACCTGCGACTCCTCCGGCGTCACGCGTTTGCCCGCGGCGATTCGCGATTCCTTCCGTCGCGTGACGTACGCCGTGACACACGAAATTTTGGCGCTGACTGTGCCGATTTCGGTGTTGCGGCGGAACGGTAAAATTCGTCCGTGCCGGGCAGCACGGAACGATATTTTAAACCTTGATTAGAAGTTAAAATTGGATCTCATATAGGTGATGAGGACCTAAGCCTTCTCATTGTTGTTAGGAAAGGAAGTATAGAGCATACAAAATGACCTTTATATCCTCTTAGGAACTTCCTATCTTTTAAACACTTTCCATCATCACATAAAGTCTTCTTGTTTAACCACCATTGTCATCACTACAGCCTTATCTAAGACATTATCTAATGAGAAATAAAAACAAACCATGAATGAAGAAATAAATGCATTACAGAATAACCAAACGTGGGAATTGGTGAAGTTGACAATAAGAAAAAAAACTTAATATTGTAAATGGGCCTATACAGTGAAATATAAAGCGAATGAATCAATAGGAAGAATGATATAAGGCGATACTGGTAGCTGAGGGCTATACTCAAACCTATGACTCATTATCTAAAAACTTCTACTCCAATTGCAAAAATTAAAACTATTAGAATTATACTATCTTTGTAGCTAATTATAGTGGGGAGTTACTTATATAAAGTTCACACTAAGATAAGGAAATAATTTGGATGCTTATATTTATATGGACTTAAGCAATCACCACAGGCATGGTTTGGCAGATTTATGAGAATTATAATTGTCATAGGATAAGGGGATTACATTGTTTACTGATCTGATCAATCTTCTTGTGGGGGGGGATGTTAGTTTAGGGAGACGCTCTTAGAGCATGTTGATGATATAATAGTAATGATCATAAGGAGAGACAATTTAGTGTTTGGAGGAGTTTAAAATCAAGGTATTAGGAAGGATGAAATTTCTTAGGTGGCTCACTCTGGACAAGCTCTCCTTAAAGAAATAAGCAAGACAACATTGCAAGCTATTGTATGCTTTAATATACCCAATACCTAGATAATTAAATGTATCAATGTCTAATAAGAAGAGTTATTCATTTATCTGTCTCATACACGATAGACATAGCATACATAGTGGTTACTCAATTCATATTTCATGCATAACCCAAAAAAAAAAAATTCATTTGCAAGCAACTCACCGAGAATTACAGTATCTCAAAGAAAGGGTATTTTGTTTAAAAGAAATGGAAGTTTAGTGTTAAAGGCATATATGGATGTTGATTATATTAGGTCAATTGTTGCAATGGTTGATAGAAGGTAACCTTCCTTAGAAGTAACCGCGTGACATAGAGCAAGAAACACTAGTGTAGAGGCAGAATTTCGAGTGATAGCTAAGGTGTGTGTAAACTACTTTGGTTAAAAAATCATCTTTAGAATATTTAAAGATCAAGTGGGATGACCCAATGAGACTATTGTAATAATAAGTTTGCGATTAGCATGGCTCACAATCTGATGCAACAAGATTAAACGAAAGAGACACTTCGTCAAAGAGAAACTAGAGTGCAAATTATTTATACCCCTTATATATCTAGGCAAATTGTAGATATTCTTACTAAAGGACTATGTAGTTCAATATTTTAAAGTATTGTATCTAAGCTAGGAATGAAAAGTATCTATGCACTAGCTTGAGGGGAACTGGGACTGTCAAGAAACATGATTTTGTAGCTAGGGGTGTAAAGGAGCCAAGCCAAGTTTAGTTGTGTTAAAGCTTGTTTATTTGCTTATCGAGTTTGTTTAAGCTTCGTTATTAAAAATCTTATCGAGCTAAACCTTTTTATCGAGCTTAACTAATAACTTTGTTGTCATTATAAACTATGTGTCACTTTTATCTAATTCTTGAAACTTATATTATTTTATTATTTTTAACATATTATAAATAATTTAAATAATAAAAAGCTATAAATTATATGTATTTAAAAAAAAAAAAAGTAAATTACAATTAAATTTCACACAAGTTAATAAATAAATTTGTTCATAAATTATTCATGAACATTAAAGAACCAAGCTTACTAGTGTTCAAGTTTGTTTATTTTTATATTATTTTCCTATTGAACGAACATAAAAAGTTTTATCTGACTAAATGTTGATGAACATCTGATTCGTTTATGGGATCATTAACCAACTAACTTATTTATAACCATGAATATCCCTAAAAATCAGATCGAAAATATTCCATGATTTATGAGATCATGATTTTGTAAATTATGGAATATAATAGAGTAGCTAGTTTCCATAAAAGGTTTAGTTTTTTTAGAACATGTCAAAAAAAAATATTTTATGAAGAATAAGTCATGGTATCGATTTATAAAAGGGGGTTAGGATCCCATATATTGGATTAGTTTGGAGTTAATATAAAAGTGATTTTGGTGTACCTGTAGACAGCCATCATCACAACCAACAGCCCAAAAATTGGCATTTCCAGCTAAAACAGTTACTTTTCCAGATATGCGATCGGACCACAGAGTTTCAGATCCTTTTGTGCAACTTATTTCAGTTTCTTTAGTGGAAAATGCATTACCAACACCAATCACGTCATGGGCAGAACGCTCAATAGGCTTTGCTTCCAAGCAGATTGGTAAACTGTCTTCAGTATTTTTCTTATTAAAAACTCGAATTGAGAGAGAATTGCAGGTTGATAGAGAACTTGGCATGCCTATACACCCTATATGTTCTACATTAGCCCTTCCATCAGTGCTAGTCAGAGCTGGTGTTTTCTCAATAAGAAGACTTTCAGTGATGATAGCTCTTGCAGTGATTCCAGAACGCTCCTTAGATCCACAGTTGTTAAACTTGTCAGAATAGTTGTGTGTCTCATAGCTTCCACTAAATGGTCGCTTTAGGGAAGCATCTTTTACCCCACCATCTGCAACAGTATTTCGATTGTCCTTTGTTTGATCCAAAGCCAAGGGAGAGAATTCTGCTAGTTGAGCATGAGCTGCCGACTGATTTTCCTGGTGTGCCGGAACTCCAACTGCTTCTGGTATAATTCGTTTTCGGCCATCAGGACGGCGATACTCTCTTTGTTTTGGAGGACTTGATAACTGGGCAGATGTAATAGTATTTGAACCATCATTTATAGCCCCTCCATTTTTTCTACCATCTCCAGTCTGGGTACCAGTACTCTTGTGAACTGGTTGGCTAATAATTGGATTTACTGGATCAGTGGAAGCTTTTCCAGATATCTGATTTTTCTCAACAGTGGATGTTACTTTTTTGTTTGCTGTTTGCTTAGCTGATACTGCTTCTAGCACCAACTGTGCAGCACTTTCTGCTAAGTTTGCTTGCCTTCCTCTGACATCTCCATACCGACTTCTCTTTATTTCATCCAGCTCAGTATCATTTAACCTGTGTCCTAGCTCCTTCACCTCAAAATGAAAGGAGGCTACTGTGCCATCCAAAGAGCAAGCGAAAAGAGCATAGCCATCTGGGCTCCTGCCAGCAAAGAGAGAAATTAGGTTGACTATGAAGTACACATGAAGAGACAAAATGGCAAGCTTGTGTAAAAAAAGTCTATTACCATGATAAGTCAACAACACTTTGTGTAAAGAAGTGTTTAGCAACAAATAAGGGGCGGGCACTTGCCGTAGTCCACACAGTTATAGTGCGGTCCTGACTTCCAATTGCAATAACGTTATACGGTTGGAGCTCTCTTGATGCAGTCTTAGAAGCTCCATTAGTCCATCCAGCAGGTGCAGAGTTTGCTTCTTGGGAATTAGAAAATTGTTTCCGGAACATGGAATGGTTAAACTTTACCACAATAACAGGGGCGTTATGACCCAGGAAATCAAAGGTAGCAGACCATTCACCTCTTTCTAGAACAGGGGCTGAATGCCTAGGTTTCTGAAAGCCATGAGTAGTAGTGATGAAATGGCCACAAGGTGACCACCCAAGGCGCCTGAAAAATGTAGAACCAAGCTGGAAAGAGAAAAGGTATTATAAATAGACTAGTGAAGGATGACATCTTTACTAACACATAGCAGATAGGTTTGTGAAAAAAGTTGCAATAACTAGAGACCATTACGCACCGACTTTGACCAGTGGCCTTCTGTCTTATGTGCCAAGCTCCAATCACTAGTTCTCCATATTATTACAGTTTTGTCATCTGACTGGCTAGCTATGAAAGAACCAATAGGATCCCAAGTAACCCCTTTGACTAAGCTGGAATGCCCTCTTAGTACTGCAGTGCAGATGCCAGTGGTAACGCTCCAAATGTGAATGGTATTATCCAAGCTACCACTAGCTAGTGTTGAGTCATCTGGAGACCAATTGAGATCTACCTATTTTAAGCATAATATAAAACTCCATTAGACAAGCATGATCAAGACTAAATAAACATAAATGTATAACATATTGGTATTCATAACATCAAAAATCGAGATCTCAAGGGAAAACTTTCTAATTACCACATCTGCAGTATGGCCTCTCAGTGTCATAGTAACTTTCCAATTTTCTACATCCGGTGGCTCTCCACTGCCAAATTCAGTTGTACCAGATCCAGGCTTTTTCTCATGAATAAGAATTACCTGATCATCAGATCCAGAGGCAAGGAGCCTACCATGCTTAGCCCACCTGACACAATTAACTGATCCAAAGTGATCCCGCAGTGTAGCCAGCACTTTAGGAGCTGAAGAATCATTTTCAGAGTCCCCCTCTACTGATTTCATGTTCCATATTCGAACCTTCATGAAAACCAGGAGAAAAATAAAAACAATGTCCATTGATGTAACAAAAGGTTGCTGTAGAAAGTCAAATCATAAAACTGCTAGTTGCAATCTTGTTAAGTGATATAAATCTTTTGCCACGAATTGCCTATCCATCAGTCCTAATATTTGTATAATTCTACATCAAAATTTAACTTAAACACAACCTCATCTACCCAAACATCAAGGGAAAAAAAGATTAGAAGAACTGAAGAAGACAACAGCAAGAATCACCATCCCACCAGGACAGTATATACAGTATAAACTTCAAGTTGTTTCAAATTACATTCCTGAAGTGAAATTATATATATATATATTTTAAACTGTCCAAGACTATGTACAAAGTAGCCAAACCACTGTAACTGGAGAATGCGAGCTCTCGCAGTGTAAGCAAAAGTCGAAGTCAAACAGGTGTAACAAATCACGTCAATACTAGTTAGCTACGTACACGAAGACGAGGACAGAGATACTAAATCAACTTGAAGTCGTAATGGGGTGGTAAAAAGGAAAGGCATGCTTAGTAGAGATCGCTAAAAGATTAGAAAAAAAAACGTTGAAAAACAAAATCTCACCTTGTGATCACCTCCACCAGTTGCAAACCTGAGACCGCCGGCTTGTATATCAATGGAGAAGATCTGCATCCCTTCATGTCTAACCCAGCTAGGCTTCTCCGTGATCATCCTCTTCGACCTCTCCCACTAAACCTTGAGCGAGCCTGCCTTTCCCCACTTCAGAATTCGAATTCCCAAAAACCCTAATGCGAGTTCAAAAGACGCCAGAGAGAAAAGAGCGAGAAATCGGTGGAGAGGCAGCTTCGAAACCCTAGAAACCAAGAAGTGAAGGGAGAAGATTTAGGAGTGTTTGGAAGTGACTACGAATCTAATTCATGTTTGAATACGATCAAGAGGAAAAAGAAAACAGTGGTAAAAATCAATAAATCGCCATTAAAAGGGAGTTTGATGCACATTTGCCTTTGGATAATAGTTACTGGTGTCGTATTGGATCTAATAAATTGACTGATGTTATCGCATTAAATAAATAGTAGAAAGTATTTTTAAGTTCGGAAATAATATGAGGGAAAAAATGGCTTTAAAATTGATTTGTTGGAGTTATTAAAAGACAAGAAATATTACAGTTTTAAACTGAAAGTGATTTAATATGTTGTATGATTAGATGAGTAAAAAAAATACTTTAATAAGTAATAATTTTGTTATTTTGAATATTAATAATGATAGTGTTGCATAAAGTTTAATAAATGGATTAGATCTATATGTATTTGATTTTATGAGGTTAATACGATAATGATGATAAATTTAGGTGAGGGAGATTTTTTTTATCTTCTATTAAATGGTTAGGAATTAGTAGAGAAGTGTGTCGGTCAAAAAGAAAAATCAAATTCAATCTTAATTAATATTAATTAAAAGTGATACAGAGGTTACATCATTTCAGGTCAATGCAAGAGAAAATGAAGTAGACCTAAACTTATAATTTTAATGAGAATTAAAATCAATTGATTTGGACACAAACTTAATTTATCTCTCAGGTATAGTCAAATTAATATTCAGATGATAAAATTATCAGATTGGCAAGAATCAATTTTTAGGGGATTCATTTTCCTTAGGATTAAATGTCCTTCACCTAAGAAATCATTCAATATCATAATTTATTTCTTTTATCTAATTGTGGAGTCGATGATGAAGGACACTTGATGTGAACGAGTCACTTATTGACGACCCAATTAATCTATTTTTTGATATGTCAATTTATTTCATGTCTCGGCATAAACTTAAGCATGATTGAGTAGTTGTCTATTTAATGTTTCTAATATATATATATATATATTATGATTGGTATTACTTTTGTATATTTTTATTTTTTTAAAAACACTTGTTATAGTTTTATATTTTAATTTTTTTTTTATTTTTAAATATGTAGGTCACTCAACACGTGAGTTGTACTTAAGTTCTGGGTCACTATTCAGTGCCTCTAAACAACTTTTCATGTCTGATGAAATATAAATATGGTTTAGTATACATGTATCTATATCCTTTTATAAATACTCTCAAGATCAATCATTTTGCTCCCAAACATGCTGTAGTTTTTAGTCTATCATACATAATGTATCATAGCAAATATGGTTAGATGTCAAGCCTTAATCAAAATGCGAGCCCCTTTGTAATGAAATTTGAACACCCGTAGCATCGCCTGACACAACAAGAGCCATGATATGACTTTCCTCCAAAGTGCATCTACCATTAGGCATCTAAAGAATATATGTTCTTGTGTCTCCAATTCATTCCCATTGAAGGTGCACACCTTCTCCATCACATAGAATAGTCAATCCTTGTCTTAGAGCCTCCCATGTGCAAGAAGTCACACTGTGAATGTAGGGCTTAGCTGGCTATAAGGCTTCCACACTGTGATGGTCCATATCTTCTCCAGTCTTGGTTATCTAAAGAAATCATAGGCCTTATGTACTCCTTTGACCTCCCATATAAACCACCCTACTAGTCTTTGAGCTACCTCTTAGTGAGTACTAATTAATGTCAGTATCTCATCTCGTATCTATAGCAACATTTTTATCAAAGATGAGTCAAAGCCTTTGACTTGTCATGACATATGTTCAGCTCGCGTCAAGTAAGAATGATGTATTCATTTAATCCAACGGTTCTGCTTATCTTGGATGCACTAGAGTACCTTTGACAATAGCGCTTTGTATCAAGCTTTTAAATTCTTGAGGTCATAGCATCCTTCCTCCTTAGGTTTGCATATCTCAATCTAAGAGATGGGAGGATGCTTGATTTCCACATGATGCTACAACACAGAGCATGTGTCCTGTCTATGGCTGCATATGGTAGTGGGAGAACTAATAACCAAAAGTATTCCACCCCTTGGAGTACTAATGAAATTAATTACAACTCCCTCGCATAAGAGATGATATTTTTTGCCCATGAGTTGATCTTGTGGATAAGGGAGTCTACTAATGGATTATAATATGTTCTGAGCTTTCTAGTGGTTAATGGTGTTGGTGCAGGAAGCACCACACTGAACTTGTGTTTTGATATATAGCAAGGAAGTTTAAAATTAGATTATTTTGTGGATCTAATATGTTTGTCAAGCGTGCAGGTACAGAAATCTTGACAAGAAGACTTGATAGGTCAGGTGATGAAGAACCAAGTAGAAGGAAAGCTTTAGTGGGTTAGGTGACTAGACATTAGGAGAAGTCCAAATGGGTTAGGAAAACCAGACATCTGGCAAGAAGGTTAGGTGACCAAACTCTGATAGGTTAGGTGACCAAACATCAGAAGTAGTGAAAGTCCAAATGGGTCAGTAGACAATTGAATGAGACACTAGGAAAGGTAAGTCTTAGAGGTACCAGACAGATAAGCTTTGAGAGAGAAAATGGTGAGGAGTGCTTCATCATTCTGAGGTTGAGGATAGTCTCAATAGTTAGGTGCAAACCTGATGGAGAAATCATTTGTGTTTCAAAGTCAAGGTGGGCAACAATTGTTGTCCAAATGTAAATATATGCTTATGGACTAACTTTGTGGTGAAGGAAGCATGTTAGCGTGACTTGAGGTTCTAAGCAATCGAAAGTGGTTCAAGTGACCTGAAGTTGTTATCAGGTTGATCAGAACAAGTCAAGCACGCGATCTAATTTGATCAGACTTCCAAGAGACTAGGAAAGGTCCGAGCAACCTTAATTTCGAATGATCGAAAGGATACCAGACAACCCGAAGTCCAGATCCAGGCAATTTGATGGAGGTAGTTAAGGGATAGGTTTAATCAAGCTTCAGGCGCCCGTAAGGCATCTAGGCGATCAAAAGTCAGCCAAATCCAAACTTCAAGTGGATCAAATTAGAAGCTAGGTTAGCATGGTCTGAGCGACCGAAAGAGTTTCTAGGCAACCGAAAAAGTGTCACGTCAGCAGTTGATAGTCTTTTATAAAAGGAAGGCCAAGGCACTTTGTTCAACATTGAAAACAATCCATGTCATACACATAAATCATTAGGATGTTACGTTGCTCGTAAGAGATTTGCTCACTCAAGCTTATTAGACAACTTCGCTCATTGTTCGGTATCATTAAAGTCGCCTCACTATTTTTTTTTCTTAAAAAAATAGTTGTTCATATTCTTGTTCTCACAAATCTTGTAAGCAACTATTTTGTACAAGGCTCCTCCACCTCCAAAGATTTTGGAAAGGAGAAACTCTATTAGAGGTTATTTGAGAGTGATCCACCTGATGGATCATACACTATGGAATAGGAACCCATGAGGGAAGCTGAACTATATTAAACATCCTACGTCCTGATTCTGTGTGTTAATTAATTTCTATCTTGTTATTTTATTTATTTATCCATTGCAATTTCATATACTCAATTTCAATCTTATATTTAGTATAGTTCGTTTATCTCTTCTACATTACTATAACTTTGATTTATTTTATTCTATCATCTCAAAGTGAAAAAAAATTGAACATGCCATTCACCCCCTCGCGTGCTCGCGATCCTACAATTGATATCAGAGCAGGTTGAGCTAATAGTACGTTAGGGAAGCTCTTTAATACATGTCTAGGCTGGATAATTGGAGAAATCCTATCTAGTGTAATTAACAAAGTGAAACTAGCTAAAACTACCTCACCCTACTCTAGACTAGTTAGACCAAAACTTGGTACTAAGTCTTTTGGGCATATCATTTTGGAATAGCTTTAACCATAGTGTCGTGCTATGGCAAAATTAACATAGAATCCCCTATTATACTACAGTATAGGTGATAGGTGAAAACTACAAGTACACGATTGTTGTCAAGTAATAAAAAAATCGATCCCATAGGGACTTTAAAATTAAGTACTAATTGAATTCGCGAAATAAGTTATCTATAAGATCGCAAGTTGTGAGAATTTGTAAGAATGAGAATGAGTCAAACGCAAGCAAGAAATGGAGGAAGAAATCTGGATTGGGGAAACGATTCTAGAATTTTAATTTTGTCATGATGATTGTTAACAATATAAGTTCTATTTACTTTCCTACTTCTATATTTGTTCACGTGCAGGTAATCTATCTCGAGATATCGATATAGACTTTTGGAATTATACCGCGCGTATCTACCTAAATTCGATGTCTACTTTCAAGTGACCTTACTAGAGCGACCACTTTCTCAAGGAGGCTCCTATCACGATACCATATGGTCCCTTAGATGTCATCCCCTACTTTGTGACACCGAGTCGGGGCAAACCCATTAAGCTTTGTGATAGTCAATGGTGTCCTCATGAGGTTTTGGACTACTTTCATGACCAATCCCTCATATCTCGATTCTTTATGTGATAGTCAATGTTCACCTTTCGATCATTCCCCGCGTCCCGTGAGATACGAAGGTGCAGGTTAGTGTTATAATCGTGTGCGTGCAATAAAGTCAGATCATACAACAAACATATCTTATAGTAAAGAAAAAATAAATAAACTTATAAAAACATGTTCAACAATACATCGAGCTATTCTCTTGTTTTAGAATCTAGAAAACTACTCCATAGAGATGGAGTTACAACCAAAAGACATGAAATTAAGTATCTACAATCTCAAAATTGAAAGAAGAGAGAAGATGAAGTTTAGTCAATTGGTGTTAGTGTCTTTGGAAGGAACTCCAAGCTCTAAAGGTGGACTTCAAGGGATCCAACGGCTCCTTGAAACGATGACTTTAGTGTTCCCTGTAACAAGAAAACCCTCATCACTAGATCTGGTGACTTCAAGGGCTTTTTATAGTCCTTCCAACCTTCAAAAATAGTTGGAAACAACTCAACCGTCGAGGTAAAGTTGTCATGCCACGGACATGCTTGGGAGACACGACCTAATGGTGTTGCTCTCAACGATTGGGTTGGAGTCGGACACGACCGTGCCATGGGGCATGACATGGCCATGGGGCACGACATGGCCATGTCCAGCCCTATGGAGGAAAACACAACCGTGCCAGGGGGCATGACCGGACTGTGTCAAGCTCGGATCGGAGAGGCACGACCTAGCCTTGTTGAATCCTACTACGACTGGATGAGGCACGACCATGCTTGGGGGCATGGTCGGGGTGTGTCAGGCTCGGTTGGATAGGGCATGACCAACCAGTGTTAGGTACTGAAAGCCTCATTTTCACTCCGTTCTTTGTCTAACTTCATGAGGAACACACCCATGTCTTGGGACACGACTAGAGCATGTTCCTATGTTGAATCCTCGTTCCAAAGCCTTTAAACTCCATTTTAGCTCTAATTTCATGTCATATAGATGAAAAAGTGCAAAAAGCATATCTCTGAACAAAAATAGAAAAACAACTAAAATAAGATACAAGTATGCAAAATATGCTCATGAAATGACAAAAAATGTATGCAAAACAATACTAAAAATTACGTATGAAACACACATATCAAATACCCCCAGGCTTAAAGTTTTGTTTGTCCTCAAGTAAAAACCTATAATGTAGATCTATGTGTGTGATTAATGCATCATAATCCCTAGCGAATTAGTCTAATCCTCTCATGTAGTTTCACTAATGAGCAAGACAATCGAATTATTTTAGTGTGGCCTAATTGAAAGTTCTATGTGCTCAATGCAAAAAGTGTTTCAACTTTTTCTAGTTTCAATTTCCAATGCTAGTCAAGTTGTCATCTAACCGTGTTTCTAATGCTTCCGGTGATAGACACTTACTTGTCATACACAAAAATTGTCCCTCCAAAAGTGTTATGCACCATCTGCTTAATGTCTCAAAGGATTACTCGGTATCAAGAGAAATATGATAGGTATTTCTCTAGTAACCTAACTTATGTTCAAAATGGTACCTTTTCAATTTCCACTCACGACAATTGTTTTATATCCCATACATATTTTTTTCTTTCATAGTGTGGAATGATTTTAAGGAACTCTTTTTTTCACCAAAAATTTTTTTTACACTGTCCCTTTTCTCTCTTGTTCTAGGATTTTAATTTATTTTTCCAATGAGTATCATGATTCGAGCTTTTTAGTAACCAAAATACAGTTAGGGATCACTTAAGAAATAAGAGTACTAGTCTGGTCCTATGAATCATAATTATTTTCAGATATATCAACTTAGAGTCAAGCATAAAGTGAAAACAGATCCTAAACAACTAGGCCAACACCAAAATTCTTACAGCAAAAATACTACTCAAGTCATGATACTACTGATAAAAGAAAATCAATCACTAAGCATACTAACATACTATCACAAGAACATAAAATTTTATCATGCTAGAATCCTACTATAAGAAACAAACAAATAATGCATAATGACATGTAAGCATGATATGATGCAACAAAAAAAAGATTTTATGATGTAAAAAGAAATATGACAAAAACTAAGCTAAAACTGACAAAGCTAACATATATACATTCCCCCAGACTTAAACCTTTCATTATCTTAATGAAATTTAATACGGAGGAGAAGGAAACTTAGGTAACTGAGGGAGATTACCTAATTGCTCATGCCAGCTGTACATTATGTCGATTTGTTGGCTCATCCTCTACATCAAGACTCGATGCTTCTCCTCTTGCTGCGACTGCTGCTCTTGGCATCGCCGATGTGTTGTCTCGGCTTAAAGGTAATAAGTGGCCTATGCATAGAATTCATCCGCCCTCTAAAAATGATATCACACCTCTTGGTACTGCTCATCCAAGATGTGACTCTGCTCCTCCCAAAGGCGTCTATGCTCAATATGCTCCTCATGGATGGCGTTGAAGTAGGTGCAAAAATTAGAAACTGTTAGGACCGGTATGAGCTAGAGAGGGGGGGGGGTGAATAGCTCACTTCACTTCTTTGAATTTGATTTGTAGTGAAAAACTCATAGCGAAGACTCCTCAATGCTAACACCAAGATTTTACTTGGTATCCACCTCCTTGAGGTGACTAATCCAAGGATCCACACTAGCACATTCATAACTCCACTATGAATGACTCATTCTCGGAAACTTTCTTGAGGCGGAGAAGCCTCGTACACTTGTTCTCACAAGAACACAACAAGCACAATGAAATACACAAGCGAAAATGAAAGTAAATACTTTACAATGAGATCTTGCTTAGCTTGCTAATTTGTTGCTTGGAAATGTCTCTTAATCGGTTGGAAATGCAGCAATACTTCGCTTCTAACTTCTCAAGAATTGACATCTTCAAACTCTTCGCGAACCCCCTTTTTTAGTGTTCCTTTCAGGCTAGAAAATGTCTCCCAATCGATTGTCCTTACCCCCAATCGATTGCCACATAGGATCAGACTGCTTTTTTCTCTTGTCCAATCGATTGGTGACCCATACCAATCGATTAGTTAGCCTCTAATCGATTGCCCCAATCAAATTAGAGGCCTTCTATTTACTCGAGAACTCTGGCTAAATCGATTGCCCTAATCGATTCACAAACCTTTTGTTCACTCGAGAAATAGGCTGAATTGATTGCTCTAATCGATTCCCAAGCTTCTGTTCATGAGAAATCACTGTTAATCGATTGAGCCAATCGATTTGACAGTCTATTGTTCCATCGCGAGTTCACGACAGAACCACAACCAATCTATTGCCCTAATCGATTGGTGATGCCGGAATCGATTGCCCTAATCGATTATGACTCCTTCTGTTCGCGAGATAGGCTTCTGCCAATTGATTGGAAGGCTACGCCAATCGGCCAATCGATTGCCCAACCCTAAAATCCGGATTCTGAGTTTAGGGTTTACTAATCGATTGACACTTCGTAACCCTAAATTCAGCATTTTAAGGCCTGAATTCGGGTCTTGCCTAGTATTTGATTGACCTCAATCTACCAAAACTTCCATTGCCAACATCTAGTCATCTGTGAACTATTGGGACTTCCCGTTGCCCAATATCTGGTCAATCTTAACCTATTGAGACTTTCTCACTCATGCCAAATGTCCTCCTTAACCCACTTAGACTTCCCTTTGCCTAACCTCAGTTAAGACTTCCCCTTGCCTAACCTCAGTTAGAACTTTTCCTCGTCTAACCTCAGTTAGGACTTCCAATCACCAAGTGTCTGGTCCTCCCTGACCCACTTGGACTTTGCCCTTGCCAACCTTTCCATTGGACTTTCCCTTGCCTAACCTCAGTTAGGACTTTCACTTGTCTAACCTTCAGTTAAAACTTACCCTTGCCTAACCTCAGTTAAGACTTTCACTTGCCTAACCTCAGTTAGGACTTTCCTCTTGCCTAACCTCAGTTAGGATTTCTCCTTGACTAACCTCCAGTTAGGTCTTTCCCTTGCCTAACCTTAGTTAGGACTTCCCCTTGCCTAACCTCAGTTAAGACTTTCACTTTCCTAACCTCTAGTCAGGACTTTTCCAAATCAAGTATCCGGTCCTCCCTTGATTTATTTGATTTCTCTCTCACATATTGCCAAATATTGAAACTGAAGCTCGAGCCAACCCAAGCTTAATCAATTTGGTCAATCTTGACCCAAGGACGATTGCACTAACAATCTTCTCGTTTTTTATATTTGACAATATATTTAAGTTAGGCTAACTCATAAGCTCAACTTCCTTCTTCTCATGTCAAAACATGAATGAGGGTTGCCTAACTTAAACCCTACATTCTCCCCCTTTGGCACACATTAAAAATCTCTCCTTGAGATTCATCCCTCTTTAACCTCCAAACATCCAATGAAGTCTCATACCTTTCATTGTTTCCAATGCTCAACCTTGAGCAAACACCCATCAACCAATGCTCATCTTAGAACATTCAATCCAAATCATGCCTTTAAGGTGGAGCTCCCTCTCAAAGCATGCTCCATTTTCAATCATTGCACCAACAATGATTTGGAGTTCCTAAACCTTTTGGAAATCCCAATTCTAAGTTTTGAAAATAAAGATTCACTTTTTAATCTAAAACTCTTCGCATTAGTCCCCTTCAATCATTGCTTTCTCATTTTCATCCAGAAAATTTTCCTTAAATACTCATCCAAGCATTTCATAGGGTTAGAAATGGTTAAATTTCTTAAATGTGGCTTACCCGACTGAAACAAATTCATTTCAGTCGAAATCAGCAACTCCCAATCGATTGGTATCACATATCAATCAATTCCGCCCTATGCTAATTGATTAGCAATAACCGTCAATCGATTATTGTACGTACCAATCGATCAACTTGATCGATTTTGCGAGTTTCTGTGCTTGCAGAAATTCATCACCAATCGATTTGAAGACTAACCAATTGATTAGAGTGCAACAATCTATTAACCCAATCGATTGTTGTTTCTGATTTTCAACTTCAATTTCAGACTGAAATTCAAAAAATCATAAATAATTTTATGTTTTTCTAAAAATCATGAAATTTCATGTAGACATTACTTATGTCATATACTATCAGGGAAAAATAGTTTTCTATAAAAATACATCTCATTTTCAAAGAATGATATAAAATTAGAAATTATTGAAAACTTCAATGTTTCACTCTAACTTTATATATTATTAATCAATGGTGATTTCTATCAATAAATAGACTTCACCAAGGTTTTTCAAAGTGACTTTGAAATTCTTTCAAAAATAATTTTCAGCCATAATCTATGGGCTAAATACACATGACTTGTACATCAGCTTTCTCCATGTTGGACTTCGCAAAATTATTTGTTTTGATGAAACTAAAACTCAAATAGATTCACTAAATTAACATCTTGAGTTTTCCTTATCTTTCTAACATCTCACTTGTATCTAATGTATCTCAATACACATACAAGTCAACTCTAAAGTTCTTGTGAGATATATAAATGGATTTTTCCTAAACTAAGGGACCATGCATCTCTAACTAGGCATTTTAACTTTAATCATCCTATCTAGGATGTCAATTTATGCCTTTGTCCTTAATTTAAAGAAATTAGGAATTTAAAACAATGCATGATGATGATTATGATATACATCAAATGAGTATTTTTCAAAAGAAAAACTATCGTACCATAATGATACATGTATGACATGTAGCATTTTTCATAACAATATGAATGCTAAGATATGATGTCATGATATGTGATAGGGCACACAAAACATGACAATTATAGCACAAAGAAAAATACTTAGATTTTTCATCTAAGTTTCAACAACTAATTACTATGCCAAATATCCAATTTGACATAGATGACCCTATTTCCCATAAATGTACCAAAAATCTCAACTTGACACACTCTTGACTTCTATCATATTTGTTCCAATTTGATTAATTCATTCCTCAAATTTTATTGGCACATTTTACTCTTCAAAAGTAAAAGTCAACTTCTTATTTTCAAAGTGTCACAATATCTTGAAAATACCCTAAAATGCTAACTTCACCATGGTTGGGTTAGCTACCCTTCCAATTAAGGTTGAGATTTCCCATACCCATCTAGGGTGTAGAGAACACACTCTTAGGAATCCAAAATCTGTTGGTGCTCCTTGGGTGTACTAGGTACTAACTAGGGATAACTTTCCTAGATACCTTCTTAATGACTTTCCTAGGTATCTTTGAATCCTTAGTCATACTAGTCTCCTCAAGGTTAACTCTAGGGATAACTTTTAGTGTAACCTTGGCTTGACTCCTAGACCTAGGATTAGTTCCATAATTATATGAAACTTTATAATATGAGGACACCTTGTCCTTGGACATGGATTTGTATGCCAAACCCCTCTTATTTATCGATGACTCTTGCCTTTCTAAACCTAGATTTTGCTTCTTTAACCCTTTTACATTATTTGTCATTTTCTTAAGGATTTTCTCCAATTTATTAAGTCTTGACCTCAAGACTTGATTTTCAACCTCTATCCTTGACTTTTCATGATCTCCTTGGATTTTCTTTTTCCTAGGCATATGTCTAGTCTTCTTAGGATTTTTGCCTAAATTATTTTTATCCTTAGATTGAGTTGTTCTAGAATGAAATGACTTTTAATTTTCCTTAGAATTTTAATTCTTTCTATTTCATGATAAATAGCACTAAAGTGATAACATTTATTTCTAGCATGCTTATTATCATGAAATGAAGAAATACCATTAACTAATTGTACCTTAATTTTATTCTTTGAAGCTCCCCCTTGATGTGAGCTTCCTCCTTTGTTCTTAGTTGAGGATCTCCTATTTGGACATTGATTTTGGTAATGTCCTTTATGATTAACAAGGTAACACCGAACCTGGGGCAATTGTCCCGGCCCCATAGAAATTTCTCACCGACTGCCTGGGTAAATTGAAAAGCACTAATGGAGGCTCATCCAGATGACCAACATTCTTAGGCCCGCTTCTCACTGGAGGAAAAGTCTCATGTAGTGCGTCGCAACCTTAGATCCCTTGGGTATCCATTGGAGGGTTTAACCATTGCACCATTGTTGATTGCACAAGAAACACACAATGTGCTCTTTGCCCTTGCAAATCAAGATCTCGGTCTCCCTTGGCTCCTCCTTTACCTTGCGTGCCACTTGGGTCTTCTTCTTTATCAATTTTGGACACTTTCTCTTGTAATGCCCTTTTTCCCTACACTCGAAGCAAATGATGTTATCTTTATTTTTAATGCATGAAATTGATATACCTTCACGAATTGTGTTTCCTTGACTTGTAGAGGTGGAAAAAACTTCCTCATTGACTTCAGATGTTGAGATTTCTACTTTGTCCAATGCCAATGGCTTATGCTTCCCCTTAATCCTTGAGATGGATACCTCTTCAATATCCTTCTCGGATGTTGAGCGCCTCTCAACCTCTGAATCCTCCAATTCTTGATCCAGTTCTCGACGTCACCTCCGGAGGCGGAGAAGCCTCGTACACTTATTCTCACAAGAACACAACAAGCACAATAAAATACACAAGCGAAAATGAAAGTAAACACTTTATAATGAGATCTTGCTTAGCTTATTATCTTGTTTCTTGGAAATGCCTCTTGATCAGTTGGAAATGCAGCAACACTTCACTTCTAACTTCTCAAGAACTGACATCTTCAAACTCTTCACAAACCCCCTTTTCTAGGATTCCTTTTGGGCTGAAAAATATCTCTCAATCAATTTGTCTTACCCCCAATTGATTATCATATAGAATCAGACCGTTCAAACCTATAAAATGACTCTTTTTCTCTTGTCCAATCGATTAGTGAGTCATACCAATCTATTGGTTAGCCTCTAATCGATTGCCCCAATCAATTCAGAGGTCTTCTGTTCACTCGAGAACTCTAGATGAATTGATTGCCCCAATTAATTCACAAACCTTCTATTCCCTCGAGAAATAACTCCAATTGATTGTCTGAATCAATTGATTCAGAAGCTTAATGTGGTTCGTGAGAACCCATCCAATCGATTTCCTTAATCGATTCCAGCACATGTGCTATCGTAAAAACCTCTTCCAATCGATTAGTGGATTAAGCCAATTGATTAGCTTGGGTCAATCGATTCCAGCACATGTGTTATCGCGAAAACCTCTTCCAATTGATTTGTGGCTTAAGTCAATCGATTGGCTTGCCCAACCCTAAATCTCGGATTCTGGGTTTAGGATTTACCAATCGATTGGCACTCGGTAATCCTAAATTTAACCTTTTTGAGCCTGAATTCGGGTCTTGCCTGGTATTTGGTTAACCTCAACCTACCAGGACTTTCTCTACCCAACATCTAGTCATTCGTGACCTGTTGGGACTTCCCGTTGCCTAATATCTAGTCAACCTTGACCTATTAGGACTTTCTCACTCATGTCAAGTGTCTAGTCCTCCTTAACCCACTTGTACTTCTTCTTACCAAACCTCAGTTAGGACTTTCTCTTACCTAACCTCAGTTAGGACTTTTCCTTGCCTAACCTCAATTAGGACTTTTGATCACCAAATGTCTGGTCCTCCCTGACCCACTTGGACTTTGCCCTTGTCAACCTTCCAGTTGGACTTTCCCTTGCCTAACCTCAGTTAGGACTTTTCCTTCCCTAATCTCAGTTAGAACTTCCACTGCCTAGTCCCACTAGGTCTTTCCTCATGCCTAACCTCAGTTAGGACTTTCCCTTGCCTAACCTCGATTAGGACTTTCCTAAATCAAGTATCCGGTCCTCCCTTGACCTACTTGATTTCTCTCTCACATATTATCAAACATCAAAATTGAAGCTTGAGCCAACTAGAGCTGAGTCAACTTGGTCAACCTTTCTCTTTATTGCGTTATCCCACTGGAGAGTTTGAGTAGCTTTAGCATCGGCCTCAATCTTTCTCTTTGTTGCGTTATCCCACTTGTCGCATTCTAATGGTACTCTTTCATTGGTGGGGAGCGTGAATCATGTTTGGATTACGATCCACATCTCCACTTGGGTCTTCAGATGGTACTCTATTCTGTAGGATCGGGTGGAGCAGCTAGAGGGGGTGACTAACTTGCACTAAAACATCTAATTATCTTGCTACTTTAACTTAGCAAGGGCACACTAATTAATTAAACAAAAATAGCATAAATGGAAAGTAAGAGACAAGGATTTACTTGGTTACAACCTGGATGGTTGTTAATCCAAGGCAATTAGTAAGCTCACTAAAGAAGCTCCTTCTTCGACAACAAGTCGGAGGTGGATAAACCCCTTACACCGTTTGAAAGCATGAATAGTAAAAATGAAATAAGAAATGAAGTACGGAGTGTATTTATCTAAATAGTGAGTAAGACTCTATGTATAGTGTTCTAGTCAAAATAGTCATTATGCTAACGTGGCACCATCCGAGGTGCCTCGGTTTATTAGGGGCGCCTCCAACAGGGTAAATTTTATCCTCGTCGCAATGACTCGTTTGTTGATCTAGCAGATTGTGGGCGCCTCAAACCATCTGAGGCGCCTCGAGTCGGCTAACAT
>JBBUKS010000001.1:4645019-4659037 GCA_038050645.1 Hedychium gardnerianum | reverse complement strand
GCTGACGACCTTGTCTCCCTTGTGGTCGAGAGAGTCGTCAGTCATATTCCTGTCAACTCGGCCACTTAGGTAGTCGTAGCTGGAGTGGAGCAGTTTGTCTTGTCGTGTCGCTTAGCCACTTAGGTAGTGGTAGCTGGAGCATCGTGCAGACAAACCTCTTGTTGTAGCTAGATAGCTACTCTACATCTTGACCACTCGGCCACTTAGAGTAGTAGTAGCTGGAGTGCGATCAGTGTCACCGTCCCGCCCCTCTCGGCCACACAAATGTCGTAGTAGTTGGAGAGGTACGCCGGAGTGACCATGCTTTGCATATGCATTTGATGTGTGCTACATATCCATTTGACTTCTATTGCACTTGCATATGATGATTGTGCATTTAATGGACTTATGTATATATGTTTAGTTGACTCACTTGTGTCTGAGATAATACCCATGTGTTGAAGTAGTTAGGTCTTATACCTAATACATGACTGAGTTAGAATGATAAATTTGTATCGTTATGATGTATAGAGATCTTGGACTATACTTCTGCAGAGTTATTCTTATGTACAGTACATGGTCATATATATATGATAGAGTACTTCCCGCAAAATTGTATGTTTTCCATGATCCCCTACTATTGTTATTATCATGCACTATCTTTCTTATACCCACGGAGTCATTTGGACTCACTACCCTTTTGAATATGTTTATTTTTTTTAGGTATCAGCTAGATCTTCTACCTGTTGCCGGGAGATTTCAGTTTGCCTGTCCCGAGTCACTGGAGGGTTTTTATTTCCGCTTTTGCATTTTGGTACACTTTACTTCATTTGGATTCTATTACAATATTGTAATAAGTGCACTTTGTGTTGGTTTTGAGTTTTCTTTGTGTTCTGGTCTCAAACATTTATTTGTGATGTTAAGTCGTGCCAGCACACACCTTATGTCTTTGTTTGTGTTGGTTATTTTCTTTTATACTGTTTGGTTTATTTGGGTATTATTAACTGCGTGGTTTGAGTAGATTATCAACTGCGTGGTTGTGTACTAGGGAATTAGTGATTGTTACAAGGGAGGTGCTATCCGTTTTCTGACGGATAAGTATACTCCCGGGTCGTAACAGTTAAAGATGGTTAGACTTTGTTATTAATTCACAATTAGCATGTTAGTGATCTTTAAAGAAACATAAGTTATTCTGCAATCCCAAAATGACAGAAGCCAGAGATATAAGATACAAGAAATCATATTAATCCCAATTATTTGGGTTAGTTACATGGATCTTATCCATCCATTTATCTCTATACAAAACTATATCATTAGTAATATCTCTTAAACAAAGTTTAAAATACAGGTGTTAGTGTGAGACTCAGTTCCAATGGCTTGACAGAATGGTAGGTCTTCGGTGCCCAATGGATTACAATGTGTTTGTAGTGCTCAACAACACAAGGAAGATGATGAGGAAGAATAAAAACAATAAGGGGCATGGAATCTTCCCAAGACTAAGAAATTTTCTCTTCATTACCACTTGGGGTTCTGTCAGATCATTATAGAAATTTCATTGTTGGTTATTGCAACCTGTCAAAGGTCTTCTTCAGGCATGCTTATGAGTTTGGCAATTGTTGGAGCTTCAATGTTCACCTCTGACCTAGTGTTGAGATTTTGGTTGGTGTTTTATTGCCAACGATTTCACCAAACAAGACGAACAAAATTTACAACCATGCTCTTGAACCACTTTTAGTTATGCTAACTTTAAATTTTTTTAGTGTCTTCTACCCCTCACATCTTTAACTCTAATTGATTCAACTTCTCTAACTGCAAAACCCATGGATCCTCTTCAACATGTCTCTACACTATCTTTAGTATTATCTCTCATTTTCTCCTTGTTGCCCTCATATACAAGTATTTTGTACTTTTATCTTTTTGTATGACTGGATAAATCCATGTAAGCATTTTCATCTTGGTTACACTATCTTTTCTTTGCATATTGCATATTGTTTTCTAATTAACCCATCAAGTATGGATGTTGTACCATACTTGTATTAAAGGGAAAAAAAAAACATTTTAGCCTAAGTGGGGCACACAAGCCTACAAAAGCTCTCTTCATTTCAACTGTCCAATCTTTGTGCTATTAATAAAATCATTGTCCTCATCATTCAACAATGTTCTTTGTTGAATAAAATATCCAAGTATCAAAACTATTATTTCCAAGAATTTTTGTCCATCAATCTTTACTCTTCCCTGGTATATTTTTTTGAATTAGTGAAAAATAAATTTTACATGTCCAATTATAGTCAAACAAACTACGGATATAAATCATATTTTATAAAAAGGGCAGTCCTGTGCATGAAACTCTCGCCAATGCAGGGTATGGAGAAGGGTCGGACCATATTGGGTTTATTGAAACATTGCAAGAGATTATTTTCGCAACTAGAACTCGTGATGTCTAATTATAGTTAATAGTGGAGTAGATAAAAATTCTAAACAATGACACTCAAAGAAATAAAAACAAACCTCTTCAAAGTTTTTTTTTTTTGTTAAAAAAAACATGGATAATCTGTGCAAATCCTAAACCAAAAAGGAAAAGCGAAACAAGTTGAAAACTACAATAGCACACAAAATTATTATGTTAACATCTTATTGATTGACAAGTAACATAAAAGAAAAGATGGTCAAGAATGAATCACATTGTTAGTTACTGTGTGATAGGTTGGCTACATAAAACTTATCACTTCATTGAGGTCTATAAAACACTATATCACTAATAATATTTTTAGAGTTTCTTTGATTCCCTATAGCCCATACACCTTCCAGTCAATTGTTTAACTAGTTTAGCAATAGTTGAATATGAATGAATATCCGTCCTAAAGTAGGGGGAAAAAACTTGAATTAATAAATTGTATCATAAAACTGCATTGGGAAAGCAACTGTGTTACCAAGAATAATCAACAAAAGATAAAGACCAAGGATGAAAGCTCATTTACAGTCTGGATGAATGAGCCTTTCTAAGCCTCATTTACAAACAAGGGTAGGTTTCAAGAACGAAGATTGACCAACAGAAGAAACAGCTGGTGATGGTGCATTCTTCAACCTATCTCATATACAAATTGAGAAAAGGGCTGACCATATTCTGAGAAATAATCAAGGGTAACAGCCAATTTATAACAAATAGATCGTAACCAATTGCTTTTTACTGTTTCTATTAGCTCTGAAAGCACAAATTGATAAATTCTGGGATAAGATAGAAAATTGCACCTATTGCAGCCGAGAGTAATAACGGTCCGCACGATCCCATCGAGCCTCAGCCGCCGCTTCATTTTGGTGATGCCGAGCGAGACAAGCACGGGCGTCCCTTCGTCGCCAAAGGTAGAATTTTTAGGTCTCCTCGTCGGAAGCCGGATCCCCATAGCCGCTGCCCGTGACCGGGACACTTCACTGGAGAGCTTCCCGAGTCCCAGACGCTCAAGGGTGGTGCAGTAATCAACGTGGGAGACCGAGGCGTCCCGACGGTATACTATCGCGCCCTCCCACGGTGACCCAGCGAAGTCGTCATCCCCTTCACCGTCGCTGCCAAGGTCGTCTAGGATGTCGCTGAAGTCGTTGATCTCGGAGACAGTGAAAGATGATGCCTTTGTGAGGGTGTGAACTTTATTAACCGGGAACCGGGAGAAGGAAAATAGGAGGGATTTGGAGGTGAGAGCGGAGCGGCATGGAGATGGAACCAAAAGGCGAAGAGAGGGGGAGGAACTGGGAGTTACAGGATAGAGATTGAGGAGATTTGGAAGGGATGTGTGGGCAAAGAGATTCGCCATTTCTCGCCTTCTCTTCGGCCTTTTGTTCTTCGGCCTTTTGTTTTCAGAGGTCGAGGGTTTGTAGTGTCCGACGAGGAAGGGGAAGGCAGACGACCAGGGACCGAGAGTGAAAAGATATCACTTATTTATTAAATTATACTAATTAATTCATAAAGTTTCATTTTAACCATCATACTTTAACTTTTTTAAGAATGCCTCTTCGAAAACCCCCTCTTATTTAATTCAGTGTTATCATTTTATGAAAATTTTAATATTAAAAGGATAATAATAAAATTATAAAAGTCATTTTAAAAAATTAAATAAAATATAATTGTAAAATAAAACTTTATCTGATTGATTACTATTATAGTCAAGATTAAAATTACGAAATATATTTTTTAAAATAATACTAGATTTAATAAAATCAATATTTTAATAAATTTAGCATTAATTTTGTGTAATTTTAATTTATAATAAATCTTACTTACTTTGATGCATTATGTTGCATTCTTACTAACATTTTATATAACATTTTTATAAAATTTTCTAAATAACAAAATATCAATACATTAGTTATCAGGTTAAAATAATTTTCTTCTCTAATTATCAAATAAATTATAAATTAAAATATTAATTAATTAAAAATATTGCATAAGGTATAAAATTAATAATGCATTAAATTGGTTATAAAATTTTAAAAGAATACATACTAATTATTATTTTAAAATTTGTATTTTGTCAGTTAGAGTTTTTTTAAAAAAATATATATATGACTTATACTTGTGAAATTATCAATTTACTTCAAAATATTTGATTTTGTCGTTGAAATATCCTTTCTAGTACGGCAAAGAAGCGATTTGACTCGTTCATTTCTAAATTTCTTTCCTCTCCCTCGCAATCAGATGTCTCTTCCTACATACCTGATATTTTTTAAACTTGAGACAATTTAAAAAAAAAATAGACTCCCTCAAATAATAAAACACGATTAATTTTTATTAATGAAATATTTTATAAAATAAAATATGTAAAATATCAAATAACATTTAAAATATATGTAATATATTCAAATCACATAATAAAATTATTCTAAATAATGAGTTAAATATTAGAAAATCTAAAGTCAGTAAAACTTTTCCTCCTACTTTTTTTCTAGTTAATCCTAAGTCCAAAAATTATTAATCTTAAATAGATATAGTTGTCTTCTTACCAGAAGTATCCTAAGTGATTCATCTATCATTAGATTGAGCCTCTCTTCTCCTTTGAGTAGATGAAAAGATTCTATTCTATGGTATCTAAATATAGAGGTTGTCATAGAAATATCTCTAGAAATATAGTTTTATGAGATTTAGGGCAAATAATTGTTCATTTGAGAATATTATCAAATCTCTATCTATATTGATAGGTTCTTCTAGTCTGTTATTAGAAAAATTATTTTTTCTTGTTAAAATATTATCTAGCCAAGAAAAGTATTTGTTTCATTATGTTCTCTCAATGTTTGAGAAGGACCTGAAAATGTTTTAGTCTATCTTCGTGTGAGACTCATTTTATCTATTCTAGAGTATACATCAAGAATGAATAGGTTTTTTGTCATGCCCCAGTGACCGGCGACTGACATTGGCGTTGCTTTCAAACATAAAATTTAAAAATAACCAGCCTCAATAGTACAGGAATTGCAAAACACAATAGTCTTTACACAATTCGAAACTAATTAAATTACATTCACTTAATAGTTCGTTATTGCAGCGGATTTCTAGTCTTCATGTCAGTAATTGGAGGGAATTCACCATCCCCAGAACTCGACTTGTTCTCTATCCTTGATTTCATTCTCAGTTCTCATTTCATCTCTAACTGAAATAGATTATAATGGGTGAGTGATTTGGAAGTCACTCAGAGGGTGGGGGGTAAAAATGCAAATATAGTAGTTTTTGAAAGGCGGTAGTTTTTCAATAGTAAAATAACAGAAATTGATGCAGGCATTAAGAGAAAATCATGTTCCTCATGGTTTAAACTGATATCAGCCCTCTAGAATTATCCCTCCTAGAGGAGAGGTCAGTCATTAGTAGTAATTCAGTAATCAGTAGTATTTAGAATACGTATCCCTACCATTTAGTTCATAATCAATATAGTGCCCCAAAAATTAATGATGACAGTAATCAGTAAAACAATAATAATCGATAACAATGGTAGTGAAATAATAATATTTGAATAATAAGCTCACTTACAGTAATCCTTATAAATTGAAGAAATGATGGGAACGGTAGAATTCTTAAAATATACTTCTCCTTCTTTGCCAAAAAGAGATGAATAACAACTCTTCTTCTCCTTTCTTGAAATATCTTCCCCTCCTCCTAGGTGTATGGGTATTTATAGAGATGAATATCAACTCTTCACCTTCTCATTAAGGTGGAGATAAATATCAACCCTTCATCTTCTTATCTCTCTACCTTCTCATTAAAGTGGAGATAATATCAACTCTTCACTTTCTCATCTTTTTCACTTTCTCATTAAGGTGGAGATAAATATCAACCTTTCATCTTCTTATCTCTTCACCTTCTCATTAAGGTGGATATAATATCAACTCTTCACCTTCTCATCTTTTCACCTTCTCATTAAGGTGGAGATAAATATCAACCCTTCATATTCTTATCGCTTCACCTTCTCATTAATGTGGAGATAATATCAACTCTTCACATTCTCATCTTTTCACCTTCTCATTATGGTGGAGATAATTATCATGGGTTTGAGAATTTGACCAGTCTTCACATTAATAAGTTATTTTAATTAAGTGTAATTTTGAATTTTCTTAATTTAAAGTTATTACATTTAATTATTAATTTTATTTTAGATTAATTAAATTAATTAAATAAATTTGGATAATTAGGTGGGTTAATTTAGTAGATTAAATTAATTAAACTAGGTTCTTATTAGATTAATTAAACCTGAATTTTAATTGAACTTGATTAATTGAATTTATTGGGTTAGATTAAATTGCATTAATTTGATTAGAATTAATTTAAGTTAAATTAATTAAGTTTTTATTAAATTAAATTAAATTAATTAGATTAAGTTAGAATTACATTTAATTAAATAGATTAAGTTTTGATTAATTGAATCAATTAATTTTCAGATTTATAAGGTTGAATTAAGTTAATGAATTTTTAATTAAGTTTAAATTTGACTTGATTTAATTAGGTTAAATTGATTAGATTAATTTGATTTAAATTAGATTGAGTTAAATTGATTAATTTCAAATTAAATCCTAGATCCATCTCAACCATTTCTAGATTTTCAATCATGGAACCTTATTGAGTTTTTGAGATAGTTGTTAATTTTGTCTTGATTTAGTTTAAGTTCTAAGGATTGTTTAACCTTGTGTTAGATTTAAGTTTAACCGTAGATTAACTAAGTAAACATTTCAGGTTTCAGCTATCAGGTCATGGTGAGACATAGAGGCCTTCTTGGTAATCAGAGCAACAACCACTTTTTAAGACAAAACTGATTCGTGAAATTGAACACTTACCTAATCAATTGAGAAACTTTGGTCTAACTAGTCTAGAATGTGGCTAGGTAGCTTTAGTTAGTTCCACTTAGCTAAGAAGACCAAGTGGGTTACTCATTATCCTACCTGACTAACTATACCAAGCTTCTTTAATGTATTATCATCTCGCTCCACCCTAGTACTATGTCGCAAGTGTCAAGCAAGTCTATATGCTTAACTAATCATTCTAAATTAAGCAAGAATAAAAACTAAGCATGCATTAAAAAAATAAATAAACAATCAATTTATCTAATAATGAAAATATTTTTCCGATTGGATCTCCCTTGATTATGGCTTAGATAAGGTCTATCCAAAACATGTACATAATCTTGAGGAACTCAATACTTGTTCATTTTGACTTGATTGATCAAGTCGATTTTATGAACCCATGCTTGGACTCTAGGTTTGTTTCAATAAACTAAATACATGAATGCTTTTTTGATTGTGTTTTGAATCTAAGTCCAGTTCGATTGTACACTGCTCGCTTAGATCGAAGTAGCATATCTAGGTCCTTGGATCTGATAGCAAACTTTTCCAGTGAATTTTTAAGTCTGGTACCTAATCTTTCAGATTGGAATTCACTTTCTTAAGTTGTTAGACTTGAATTGAGGTTCCGACTTGAACTTGATTAGTTGCCAAATTCGGGTTAGTCTGGTCCTTGAGGAGTTGGACCTTCTTTAGGAGTGACTTGACCTGGACATTGGATTTTTCTAATTTTTGAGTCAAGTAAGTAATTACACTAAATAAATTGGATTCTATAGTTGAACTTACATTGTGGTTAGGCCCTTCGAAAATAGATATAGATCCATGGCTTGATTCAGACTCGGCTTTAGATTCAGACTCGATTTTGGACTAGGAATCGAACTCGCTTGTAGGCATCATGTTGTAGGATCTTGTTCGCTGCTAGAGGGTGGTGGTGGTGGTGGGTGAATAGCATTATCATCATTTTATTGTTCTTTTCTTTTTTGTTAGAGATGTTAGAAATGTAGTGAAAATAATCAAGTACTTAAATAGAAAAGTAAAGAATAAGATGACACTGAATTTTTACTTAGTTCTCAACCCTATGGTTTGTACATCCAAGGCCTATGCACGAAGCGATTGTCCACTATGCGTATCTCCTTTTCAGAACTCTTCAAGAGGCGGAGAAACATCTTACAAATTTGTTAGGCTCAATCACAAATAAGATAGAATGAATATGCGATATAATAACAAAGCAAGTGAAGCAAAACCCGTAAGATCGGATCTAAAGCCCTGAGTGTCGCGACACTCCTCCTGGTGCTTCTCGAATAACACAAGCGGTGTTTGGAGCACTTTCTGAGCACTAACACTAAGATGGATGTTTGCAAGAGTTGCTGAAATACACTACCTCGATTCCCCTTTTATACAACTCAATCGACACTTCCTCGATCGACTAGAGGCCCTCCGGTTGCCTGGACGTTGCTAACATGGCTACAAACTCGATCCTCTTCGAGATAGGTTTTGATCCTCCCCGTCGATCGTACACCATACGGTCTCCCCAAGCTTAGCCAAACCCGATCTGAGACTTGACTCGTTTGGACTCGATCACATTGCCTTTCAGTTAACCGGAAGGGTCTGATAGACCGAACTTTTTTGTCAACTATATTTCCTTACAGTCAACCAGATCCTGAGTCCAGTGACCTAGACTAGTTCTCAACTGGTCCCGCCCGAGTCTTCGTTCAACTATTGTTTCCTGCAAAACAAGCAAACAACAAATAAAATAAGCAGAAAATAGTACTTGGTTTACCTAACCTACTAGGTTCACTTGTTCTCTCTTTCCCAAGCAATCAACTCTTAGTTGATTCCACACACTTGGACTTGTTTGTCAAGTAATCAGCTCCCAGTTGATTCCACATACTTGGACTTGTTTGTCAAGCAATCAACTCCCAATTGATTCCACACACTTTGACTTGTTTGTCAAATAATCAGCTCCCAACTAACTCCACACACTTAGACTTTTCCACTACCTAGCTTCACTCATTAGGACTTTCACTGCCTAACTTCACTCACTAGGGCTTTCAATGCTTGCTTCACTCACCAAGACTTACACCTCCTAGTTTCACTCAATAGTGCTTTCACTGCCTAGCTTCACTCACCAGGACTTTCACCGCCTATTTTCACTCATTAGGGCCTAGCTTCACTCACTAGGACTTTCATCGCCTACCTTCACTCACCAGGACCTAGCTTCACTCACTAGGGCCTAGCCTCACTCACTAGGACTTTAACCATCAAGTAACCTTCCCATGCACACTTGACATCAAGTTTTTAGATCACTAACAAACCTAATTTTAACCTTAATCATATATCAAAATCTTGGGTTAAAGTTGTGCTCCCAACACTAACAATTGCCAGGTGGCTATGTTGCTCTTCTTCTTCTTCTTCTTCTTTGGAGGATGAAGAATCATCCCACGCTGTCTTTAGAGTCTTTCTCGTCTAGTGGTTCTTCTTCTTTAATTTTGTACACTTGGCTTTGAAGTATCCCTTTTGGTTGCACTCATAACAGGTGGACTCAGATTTCTTGGTAGAGGTTTGGTTTGATTCATCCATCTTGCTCTGTATTACCTTCTTGATTTCACATGTGCTGAACCCTTTTTTCTTCTTTACCAATTTTTGTTTGAGGTTGACTAATTCAGCAGTGGTCTCGTCGTCGTCATCGAATTCAGACTCTTTCGACTGTTGTTCAACTCTCACCTTTTCCTTGTTCTACTTTAGTTGTCCTGCAAAAAGAGTCATACCCTTCTCGACTTGGCTTGTGTTAGTCTACACCTCAAGCACTCTCCCGATTGGGAGAGGTTCCATCCAATGCCCTCATCTTCTTCCTCTCCCGATCGGGAAAGGAAGAAGCCATCTCCACCACCTCACCCTCTACCCGATTGGGAGAGGCTTCACATATTTGGTCATCCATCATCATCCACAACCTCTACTCGATTGGGAGAGGTTTGGACAACTCCTCCATCTATCTCCAATAGCCCCCTTTCGAACTACAGTCATCTATCCACCTCTCCTCTTTGGATTCAAAGAGGAGAGCTTCTTACCACCGTCCATCACCTACTCTTTGATTTTGAAGAGAAGATTTCATTCTTCTACACTCATGGTAGCTCCTTCGCTCCTCTCCTCTTCGGTTTCAAAGAGGAGACTTCACTTCTCCTTTTTGGTTTTGAAGAGGATAATCCGATCCTCTTTCCGTAGTGAGTTCTGGGATTCCGGAGCTCAATTTGTAGCTACTTTCCTCTCCGGATACAAAGGGAATAGTCCACCTTCATTCACCGACGAGTTTCCATCAGGGAGCTTGGGATTCCAAACTCTTCCGCACCATACACCCTTCCGTATCTGAAGGAGGCATCATCATCCATTTTCGACACGCCTCACACATCATCTATTCTGATCGAGGAAGAAGTTCCATCCACCCACAAGCTTGAGTTCATCCATCATTGATGTGTTAGGTTGTTGCTCTTCTTTTCATGTGTTGGTTGATGTGTTGAGTTGATCATTTGGTTGTTAAGTATGTTAAATACTTGTATCAAAGTGAACTCCCTTGTTAAGGTTTCATGCATTAGTTTCAAATTGATCGATGATTACAACATGTTTGTTGAAATGCCTCAACCAATTGTGTTACTTTAATTGTTTCAATTAGGCTAGTTTAATTCCATACAATGCTTGTTAGTTGAGTGATTTATGTTTCCATGATGTTTGTTCTTCATTTGGATGTCATTAAGTTAGTTTAGATTAGTTTCATTAATGCTTAATTCGTTAGATGTTTACTTTATGTTGCTTTTGATTCCCTTGCAATCATAGTTAAGTTAGATTAGGGTTTATTACGTACTTTGCTTTTCATTCATTAGGTTTAGTTTGAAAACCCAACTCCCTAGTTACAACACAAAGCCCCAAAAGCAATAACATTGATTATCACCCTACCGTTACATTTCTTGTGAAAGATGACCCGAGTCATCTCTATGCTACTGTTATGCTATCGCAAGTGCACAATTATGTCTTCAGTAATAAAAATATCGATCCCACAGGGATTGTGGACTAAGCACTAGCTGAGTCTGCGAAGGAAGTTATCTAGACTATAGAATGTTGGTTGTAAGCTTGTGAACTAGAGAGAGAGAGTAAGAGAGAATCACAAGTGAGTTGGTGAAAGTGGTTTGGGAAGCGACTCTAGGACTACAGTTTCATTGCAATGCTAGATGATGCACTATAAATCATTCATTTCCTATCCTCTATGTTCATGCTCTTATAGTGAGTCTAGCTAAATTCCGACACAACCCTGCGACGGATGCACCAGAGTGTTTACCCTATTGACATTCAATGATATTAAGTAGAAAAGGTAACGTAGAAAGTCCGATTAAAGGGATACCCCTATCATATGAGGGCCCCCTGATTATATAGTCTAAATTACACAAGTCAATTCCTAACATGGAATTAAGGTAAACCCATTACGCCCTAATTAGACACTCCCTTGTGGAGAATTGACCATCATTTCAAGGCAAAAACTCTAGAATGTCCGGTTAAAGGGATACCCTTTGTCATGAAGGGCCCCCTGGTCATATGATCTATAGTGTCTCCCCTACGTGATGATCAATCCTTCACATCCATGCAATAAAACATTCCATAATTCAATAAAAGTTCACACATACATTTCATCAAATAGGAACAAGGCATAAGCATGTCATTAAAACAAGAAAGTGGAAAATTCATAGAGTTTATCATCATCATCATACTACAATTACTCCCTACATCCTAGAGTATAAAGATCTACTCCATAAACAAGGAAACGAAACCCAAATACATTAAAGAAAACATTCTACAACTCAAATCTAAAGAAAAAAAGAAGAGAAAGCTTAGCCGTTTGAAATCTGGGTCTTCGGGAGTGGTCTCCTAGCTTGGATGATGGACGGAGTGGAGGAATCAACCTTGGATGTCGATAAATTGCAGAAATCTGGTGTTGAAATGAACCAAGTGGGTTCCCAAAAGGGGAAGACCCTTCTCCCCCAAAAAGGAGGAAGAAGACCCCTTTTATAGTAGAGGGCATGACCCCTGCTTTTTTCAGTCGCACAACCGTGTCTCCTAGACACAACCGTGGCATGTAATGGCCTGGAGGAGAAGGCACAGTCGTGCCTTCCAGTCACGGCTGGGCCGTGGGTTCTTTAGCAGATGAGGCAAGACCGTGTTCAATAAAAAGAGCAGCTCAAACTTCATGCCAGGGCCGTGCCTGAGAGGCACGACTGAGCCGTGCCTGAGAGGCACGACTGAGCCGTGTAAAACTTTGTCCTTGGAACATGATCATGACTCTAGGCACGACCATGGCATGTAGTTTGAGCGTCTCTTCTTGCTGAACATGACCATGCCTCTCAGGCACGACCTTAGCGTGTGTTTTGCTGGAGAAGAGACATGGCCATGCCTCTTAGGCACGACCCTGGTGTGGGTTTTGCTAGAGCAGAGACACGATCGTGCCTCTTAGGCACGACCGACATGGGTTTTGCTGGAGTAGAGACACGATCATGTATAAGGAAACATGGCCATTCCATGTGTTCTAGATGGGCAGCTGGTTCTCCAGGGAGACACGGTCGTGTCTCAATGAGACACGACCATGTCAGCTGATAGACTATTCTTTGTTGCTCCAATATTCATTTTAGCTCCATTTTTGCTCCAAATGTGTTTGTCAATGAAAATAGAGAAAGAGCAGATCTCTGAACAACATAGAGTGAAAGTATGATAATATAATGAAATTGAGTGCAATAATGTAGATCATAATCAATGAATACAAGAAGATGTGCGGCAAACAATGCATAAAAGTATATATAATCTATGCACATCAGCTACATTGGTGTAGAGATATTTGGTAAATTAATTGAGTTTGGTACACCCGTAGTACGACATACGAGTGCTTATCACTAGGCTCATTTGAACGCATAGCAGCGTCGCGACACTGTTGCATCGTTATAGCTCGAGTGTAGGGAGAAGCACAATTTTTTGAAGTCAGGAACGTGTAGAATAACTGGAATTGATGATATAAGGCTCTGGTTGAGACCTCCTTCCACTAAGTAGAAGAGACAACATAGAAAGTATGATTAAAATTAACGCTCTGTCACTGATGGCTCCCTGGTCATACAATCTAGATTACACAAGTCACTTCCTAATATTGAATTGGTAAAAACCCATTAAACTCTAATTAGCTAATGTCTTGTGGAGAATTGACCTTCATTTCGAGGTGATGACTCTAGAAAGTCTAGTTAAAGAACCGTCTGTCAATAAGGGCTCCCCGATCATACATTCTAGATCCTCTCCTCTAGATGGTGACCAATCCTTCACATCTATATGCATACACTTCACACACACATTCAATCAAATACAAACAAGACATCACACGTATGGAACAAGTCACAAACATGTCATTGAATAAGAAAATTGGCAAATTCATTGTTTACACATCAACATCACATCAAAACTACTTCCTACATCCTAGAATTCAAGAGATCTGCTCCATGTTATATTTGAGAGGAGTCATAAGACAATCTCCTTATGATATATACTATTTATTAGATAAATAGATAATTTACTATTTGAGTACATATTCTTTATGTGTATGATTGGATCTTAAACTCACTTACTGAATGTTCGTAATACAATTCATAGCATGAGAGAACTTGTGATTGGATCACAACTAGTGAGCATCTCTACATGTGTAATTATGAATG
>JBBUKS010000001.1:4605527-4618024 GCA_038050645.1 Hedychium gardnerianum | reverse complement strand
AAAATAAATATAACTTAGAAACTGATTCAATCAAGTATAGCTAGACCAATGTAAGCATGCAAAAAGATTCAACTAAGATTAAACATGCAAACAATAGACCAACCAAAACAGAAGTATAGACACGCACAGTAATTATAAAATGTGATTCTTATTTCTAATTTCTCCTAGATGAAGAAACTTTACAAAAAAGAATCAAAAAAGTTAATTACAAATTCCAATAAATAAGGCAGCATAAAAACAAATGAAAATGTTACTCTAAGTGTTGTCGATCGAAAATAAAGCGTGGGTTGCAGCATGTTGCAGCACAAACGGAGAGAGAGCACTAGAGCATAAGCACATGAGACTGAGAGATGTTCTGAATTTGTTGTAATAAATTGTTTTCAACCTCTGCTTCAAAACCCTTTTTATAGTACTCGTTCGGTCGCCTGAAACCTTCCCAGTCGCTTGCACAGGTGCTAACATGGACGCAACTTCTATCTGGTAGATAACGGTAACGACGCTACCCGATCGACTGAAGGCTCCCTAGTCTCTTATAGAGGAGTCAAATATGATCTTGACTCAACTAGCTCGGGTTGTTGATAACGCCACCGCTCGATCGCCTGGAAGCTTCTCTGGTCGCCCGTACACTATGGTCGCCCCGACCCAACTACGATCTCCTGGACCCTCCGACTTCACTCGCCGAGAGTTATCACCAGTCATTCACCCCAAACTCCCTTCAGTCAATTGGATCTGTCGAATCACTACCCTGCAGTTGTTATACATAATAAATATGATATATGATTTAAAGTTACTCACACTCACTTGACTAGATTTTGACCCATCTAGTTTAGGTTACCAAGCAATCAGCTTCTAGCTACTTCTATTTAAACTTCTTTGTCAAGCAATCAACTCTTAGCTGATTCCACACACTTAGACTTTATCTGCCAAGCTTCAGCTTCCAACTTACTCCACCTGGACTTCATTCACCTAGCTCCCAGCTAAAAATTTCTTTGCTTGCCTAGCTTCACTCACTAGGACTTCAATCACCTAACTCCCAATAAGGAATTTCATTATCTGGTTCTCAACTAAGACTTTAGTTATCTAGCTTCATTCATTAAAAAATGTTCTTGCTTGGTTCTCAACTAAGACTTTAGTTATTTAGCTTCACTCATTAGGACATTTCACTAGTCAAGTTAGTTGCACTTGCACATTTGATACTAATTCGTTAGCTTTTATCAAACATAATGTTTAAACTTAGTTATATATCAAAATCTTAAATTAAATATTATGCTCCCAACATCAACATATCAAAGTTCCAAAATTTAAAATAAAAAAATATGGATAAATTTTGAGGCCGAATGTAATGATGTAAATTTAAATATAATTGAGCTTTTTAGCTCCATTAATGACTTTTGATCAAATTCATTAATAGATTTTAAAAAACTCAAAAATTTTAAAAACTATATAAATAAATTATGGAGGTTATTCGTATTAAATAATATTAATTTGATATATATATTTTTTAGATTTTTAAGTTTTCATAAAATAACTAATTTTTTTTATTTTATTAATTTTATTTTACTTTTCTTTATTTTCTTATAATTAGATATTAAAAAGAAAAAGAAAAAGAATTTTTATTAACCTTATTTTGCATTTTTTAAATTTTTTATTAAAATTCCAAAATTAAAATTAAAATTAAAATATAAATAAATTTAGAATATCATCCTACGTTTAATAACGTAATTTTATTTTTTAAAAAAAATTATAAGGTCTTCAATATCTTTTCCATGAAACACTTATGAAATAATTAAATTTTTATTTTTTTTCTTGATCTTCGATTTATGATTAGTTTAAATAATAATAATAATTTTTAATTTTAATTTAGGATTGAATAGACGGAAAGGATATTTTAGGAATTAAGTGTGTTCTTTGGTAATAAAAAAATTAAAGTATTACACACCCTTTTAAAATTTTAGAAAAATGGTTGCTCCCTTTGAGAAAATATCATTTTAAAATTATTTAGTTACTTTTAGAAAATAAATGACTCTAATAACATTCTAAAGTATATTTATATATTTAAATTTAAAATTTAAGTAGAGAATTATCATATAATAATTTTGACTAAAAGTGTTTACATGTTATTTATTTTTAAATTATTTGGTTACATTTAAAGTCTAAGTGAGCTCCAATTGTATCTTCATAGTATATCACTACATTTAAATTTAAAATTTATGAAAAAAATATTAAATAATAGTTTTGACCAAAAATTATTTTTTAAATCATGTAATCATTTTGAAAATATATGTGATTTAGAGTTTATATATTTAAATTTAAAATTAAATAAAAAATAATTATATCGTAGTTTAAACAAAAATTATTATATGACCAAATTCACATTATTTTATTTTATATTTATTTTTAAAAAAAACTTAACTTGCTTTAAAAATTATAGATTTTATATTACTTTCATTTCTATTTTTTAAAAAAATAATATATTTTTACAACTCATGCAGTTATTCTTAAAAATTATGAAAAACTTTATTTTTATAATTATATATATATATCTTATTCAATAGTACTTTTTACATTATTATATAAATTTATTTAGGCGTGTGTATTAGATTGAGATAAACAAAAGTATATTTAATATTCCAAAAAGAAAAATTTCCTGCTAATGAGTGATCTGGTTCAAGATTAATTAAATAGAGGCATAAAATCTAAAAGGCAATCTCCCTTCTCCATCTCTAGATTTGAGCCTTCGTCAGCTAGCTGCTGTCCCTTTCCCTCCTTAAAATTACTCCAAACTAATGTTGTGCACTGTAACGTACATCCCTCAACAGTTAGATGCCTTCACTAAATTCCATGGAAATTCAATTGAAAAAACAAAAGGAAGAAGCTCTTGTGCTTTCCCATTCTCAATGGAATTAATGTACTGCACTGCACTACACTGCCTCTTTTATATATATATATATTCTATTCATCTAACAACTTGGAATTTTTTGGGTTGGCGATACTTACAAATCACTCGGCGTTTGCCGAAAGGGACAAAGTGTGTGGGGGTCCATGGCTTGATGCCCACTTGACCTACTCCCTCTTGCTTTGCTTGGCTATGTAAACAAAGCCAATGTTTAGCTGTGCTTTTACCAATCGAAATTCACTATTTAGTAGTACAAAGCCTTTCCCTTAAGGCATCTATACTTTCGTTTCTCTCGTGCTCTCCTCTCCTCTCCTCTAGTGGTGAATAGAAGGGAGGGAGTTCTCACCCTATGTGATAAGTCCTTAGGTAGATGGACATTTTGAAGCCTCATTGATAATTTTTTAAAAGTAGGAGCGCATAGTGTCTTTACTAAGGATGGTAGGATTGTGTCAACTACTCATGAGCTTGTTCAAGGATGGAATGCAAGGACCGCAAAAGCTATAGTGTATCTAACTACGCGTATGGTATGTAAGTCAACCTCATGAGCGGTGGAGTTTTGAAGGTCGGAATTCAAGTATTGCTTCTAGATCAGAATCTAGAAAAAAAAACAATTCTATTTTAGTTGTCTAACAATTAGACTCATTGCTCTTGAGTTGTCACGTATCATAAGAGGAAAAAAGGACTGGAGAACGGGCCTACTGTATCAAACTATAAACACTAAATCAACCTCACGAGGAGCTTGCATGTTGAATGCTTACTATCAAGAAATCTTGAAGGGCATAAATTTGTTGTCTTTTCCTTAAGTTAGAGGTATTTATATTATAAAAGGGATGTTAGCGTACGAAGAATGTTGTTAATGGATGTAGAAGTACTGTGTGCCTTTTTGTGTGTCTATTGATAAGTTTTGACTCATCAACTTTGTAGTTCTTTCCATCAAGAAATGATGAGTTTGGAAATTGAGCTTACCTTACTAGGGTTGCTAATTAATTATGTGGGAAGAACTTTTTTTCTTTACTTAAAAAGGTTGTCATTTCGATACGATCTCACAGTTTGCTCTAGCTTTGGCCTTGGGTAAATTTGAAGTTTAAACATTAACATTATCTATGGATGTTAGTAGCTACAAACACCCATCACTATTGTGCACAACAAAGTTTCTCATTTATTATGAAAAGGAGATTGTCATAGATCATGATAATCATTTTCTAATCCACATTTAAAAATAGAGAAGTCCACAACACATTTTAGATATGTGGAATGTTAGGTTGGATGTTGATGGGTTGCTCAACATTAGGTCATCCTTGTCTTTTTTGTCGTCCAGATATGTTAGGCATCAAAATCATGAAAATCTATTCATGTATGATGTCTTAATTTGTTTTATAATTCTAAGTCTTGTTTGATATCGTTGTATTATTGTCATCTTTGTTTAAATGAATGCTTCCTTTGGTCTGATAGTTCAAAAATAATTGTTGACAACAAGCATATATGATTTTTTTATTGATTGATTTATCATTGCAATCCTTATTCTATGGTGTTTGGGTGTGATTGATATCGAACACTTAGCTTAATTTGATAGGCTACTGGTTGAGGCCCATCTCAAATAGTTGTAATCATTTTTTTCTCTGTCAATCCTAGTCTTAATTAGAATGGTGGCTTTAGTTATTTAGAGTGTGGAAGTTAAAAAACTGCTATAAGAAAGGCCTTGAAATATTTACTCTTGTTTTATGATTAGGTCTAATTGTAATAATGCTTCAATAACGCTTTAAATTAGTATTTATATTTGCCCACTTTCATAGATTGTGTAGGATCCTTCATTTATTATTAAGGTGATCAAGCTTGGATGATGAATCCAAAGGATCAAGGGTGGAGTGATGTGGAGTTTTTGAAAATTGTCATCAAACTTAGAGATGGATCCAAAATTCCCTGTAATCTTTTAGGTTTTTTAAGTAGAATAATTATAATCATAGGATTTAACTTCTAAGTATGTTTGCTATTTAGAAAGCTTTATCCTAATACTTAGGTTTGGTAACCTAACACTAACTAGTCTCAACTAGAACTCTAACTTTCAAAATGATGAAGGCTTAGTCGATTCTGATAGTCAGAATATGAACTATGTATTAATGCTAGAGGGGAAGGAAGTGAATTACATACTTGTAATTTAGAATTTCATATCTCTTACTAATGACTTAGCAAAGTCACACACATATTAAAAGAAAAACATACACAAAGAAAGGACGTAAAATTTTACTTGATTCACGATCTCTCAAGATTTGCTACTCCAAGGCCTATACACGACATCGTCCATTAGCTTTCTCCTCTTCGATAAAGGATCTGAGGCGGAGAAATCTCTTATACAACGTTAGACTAATAGAATAATAAAAAGAGGTTTTAACAATGAAGTAAACCGTAGTTATCACATGTATTTAAAGTGTGGTACATTGCCTTCGAGCCTCCAACATTCTTTTATAGCTTTTGATCTCCAACAGTAGACATGCTGACATGGCATTGCTATGGTCGTCAAAAAGCTCTTTTGGTCGCCCAGACCTTGCTCTGTCATCACCTCGGCCACATCCATGAATATAGATTGGTTTTTTTTTATCTAGCTAATGTGACACACTTCCAATCGTCTAAACCATCTTAGGTCGTCCATACACTCATCCAATCTGGATCTCTCACAGTCTGACTTGTCCCTATACTCTAGGTGTGTTTCTAGTCGCCCTAACCACCTGAATCCATCGAATCTTAGACTTGTTCAAAGAACAATTGCTACAATGCATAGGGTCTCTCAGACTCTTTTTGATCGCCTAGAATCCAATCGCTCGGATATTCCGATCTCCCAACTTTGACTAAGTCCACCTAAATTGAGTTTCTACCCTCGTTCCTAGTACAATTCACTCAACTCAACTCACCAACTTACGTTGCACAAACTTTCTCTTGGATTCTTGTCCCTCGTATACATTGAGCCCTTCTGTCTCACTCCCCGTGCGTCCTTCTCACTCTACCCCGTGGATACTTGTACCTTAGATACACCGAGCATGCTCGTATCATCATTCTCTCTTGCTAAAGTCTTCTACCCCAAGCTCGTTGTCTTTGATACTCTTTATCCTTTTCATTCTCTTAAATGTCTTGTACCACCCGTCACCATGCTCAATCAGATCTTGAATCATCATCAGATACTTGTGTGTTCTTCTAAGTTTCTACATACTTAGACACACATATTAGAAACACAATAAAACATATTTTAAATTACTTAATCAAACACGAAATTGTGGTACAAACCACTTGAGGTTCCAGCAGATCCAACATTTTTAATGGGTCAACATAAGACTAGGTTGACCTAGGATCTCCCAATTGACTTAGGTTTAACATTTCTAATGTGGATCGAAAGACTAGGTTAGGATTGATAATTGGGGTTTGAGTTAGCACCTCATTAGAAATTTTTGTAACCCCAATCGTGAACCCTAACCAAAATTTCCAATGAAGTGTTGATCCTAGTCTTAGGTTGACAGAGGAATCTTGGATCAACATTTGTAACAGGTCAACACTTCATTAGAAATTAGGAAATTCAAATTTTTGTTTGGGTTAGATCGACTAATTTTGGATATCCAAACATTTATAAATTTCTAATGGAGTATCTAACATTTCCTAATCTATAAAATATATGTTGTGTCAATCTACAAATTTTGATAGCTCAACCTATGTTGGTTGAGGTTATCTAAGTTTTTCTCTAGGAAGACACAAAAGTATTTGTAAGTACCCCAAGTGGTTGAGCCACAATTCTGATGTGAGTTCAACACAAATTAAGTTAGACCTTGTGGATTTAACTTGTGTGTCTAAGTATACAGGGACTTAGGGAAACACACAAGTATCCGAGATGGAAGAAGATGTAAGCGGTCATGAAGGATGGCATGGGAAGGAGCCGATGGGCTTAGTGCATCTGAGAGATGAAAAGTTACGGAAGAGTACTCCGATGGAGCAAGAAGGGCGCACAGGATGCATCCGAGAAACAAAAAGTTGGAAGGAAGACTGCTCAAGGAGAAGAACGAAATTGAGTTGGGGTAAGCTTAATTTCAAGCGACCAAACAATCACCCAAATGATTGGAGAAGAAAATGGTTAAGTCCAGAAGTTGACCATTCTAGCGCTTGGAACATTAGGCGCTCGGAACATATCTAGATGCCCAAAAGCCAACACCACATCAACAACAATTGTTGTCGAAATGGATTAGGACGGCATCCATGTCAGCATAATCTAGGTGCCCTGATCACTTCTAGGCGCCCGGAAAGCAAGGAGTAATCTAGAGTCGTTAGCTGACCATTGCCAGAGTGGATCAAGTTCGACGAGTCTAGGCGCCTGAACTGCTTCCAAGTGCTCGGAATGCTTCCAGGCGCTCAGAGAATGTCACGCCAATAAATGGTCAGATCGAAGATAAAGGCTATAAATATAGAGGGCTGAAGCATGAAGTTGAAATAACACACCTGTTTAATTCACTTTCTTCAGTTCTTTCTTAGTCTTATACTCAACTATTGTAAGGGGCTTCTCCACCTTCAACTTGTGTTCGAAGAGGAAGATCTTAGTGGAGTTTTTTCATAGTCTTGGACTTGTTGGTGCAATCGTCCTCGGGTTAAGGTTGATCAAGTTAACTAAGTTCGGATTGGCTCGAGCTTGAGTTTTGATGTTTGGACAATATGTGAGAAAAAAAGTCAAGTAGGTCAAGGGTGACCAAAGACTTGACTAGGAAAAGTCCTAACTGGAGGTTAGGTAAATGGAAAGTCCTAACTGAGGTTAGGCAAGAGAAAAGACCTAGTGGGACTAGGCAGTGGAAGACCTAATTGGAGGTTAAACAAATGTAAAATCCTAATTGAGGTTAGGTAAGACATAGTTGGAAACTAGGCAATGGAAATCCTAGTTGGGAACCAGGCAGTGGAAGTCCTAGCAAGGCTAGGCAATAGAAGTCCTTGTGGGGCTAGGAAATGAAGACCTTGTTGGAAACTAGGCAACGAAAGTCCTAATGGGGCTAGGCAAATGGATGACGTAGTTGAGAACTGGGCAATGGAAGTCCTGATTGGGAACTAGGCAGTGGAAGTTCTAGTGGGATTAGGCAAATGAAAGACCTAGTTGGGAACTAGGCAATCAAAGTCCTAGTGGGGCTAGACATTGGAAGTACTTGTGGGACTAGACAAACCTTGTTGGGAACTAGGTTAAGTCCAAGATGGGTCAGCTGGGAGCTAAACACTTGGCACAAGAGAAAAGTCCTAATGGGACTAGGCAAACCTAGTTAGGAACTAGGTCAAGTCTACAAGAGAGAAGTCCTAGTAGGACTAGGCAAACCTAGTTGGGAACTAGGTCAAGTTCAAGGTGGGTCATCAAGGAACTGAACACTTGACACATGATTGGAAGTCCATGTAGGTCAAGGATGACTTGACATGTGGCATAAGCTAGAGCCAATCGATTGGGCAGCGTCTCAATCAATTGACTGAGTGAGTCAATCGATTGATAGCCTCTATCAGGCACATAGAAGTTTTTCCAATCAATTAGCCAATCGATTGGATGTGGGTTTGTCGCGAGGAAAAAGGGAGGTTGCAAAATTGATTGGGGAAATCTCCCAATTGTTGGCAGAACAAATCACGAAGTGCACAGTAGGTTCTATAATTGATTGGGCAATCAATTAAGGCATAATCCAATCATTTGGCATCTTCGGCCAATCGATTGAGAGAAAAAAATTGCAAGTTAACAATAGCTTCCTAGATCGATTGGGAAGAAGTTTCTCCACGCACAGTAAGAGAAAGAATCGATTGGGCAATCGATTTGAGCAATTAATTAGAGTGTGATTTTTGCGAAGCATAGTAGCTTTCTCACGAAGGTGCTGAATCAATTGGGAGATTTTTTCCACGAGTGCATAATAATACTGGGAATTGATTAAGCAATCGATTAAAGCCTTATCAATCGATTAGGTAATCGATTGAGAGAATAAAATTGTGAGTGAACATTGTGTTTGTCAGGAGAGAATATAAGGGACCTTAATCGATTGGGCAATCGATTAAGGCCTGGCCAATCAATCAAATGATCAATTGGGACCATTTTCATGAGAGAACAGAAAGTGTGAGAATTGATTGGGCAATCGATTTAGCTTGTTTCTCGAGTGAACTGAAGGTCTCTAAATCAATTGAGCATTTGATTAGAGGCTAACCAATAAATTGTTATGGCTCACCAATCAACTAGAAAAGTAGAAAAAGAGTCGTTACACAGGTTTGAATGGCTGGATGTGATGTGGCAATCGATTGAGAGTAGGGACAATCAATTGGAAACCCTAGGTTAGTGCGATAAATGGTATTTTCATGAAGGATTTAAGCACGAGAAGCTAATGCCAGTTCTTGGAGATTTGAGGGAGAAGTGCTACATTTCCAAGTCTACAAAAGGCATTTCCCACGCAATAAGAGAACAAAAGCAAAGGTTTTTCATTGTAAAACCTTGTATTGTATTTGCTTACTCCTTTCTTGTATTTCTTGTTGTATTTTTCGTGTTCAAGATTTTACGAAACTTCTTCGCCTCCTAGAAGGAGTGATTTCATAGTGGATGAGATCGTGAGAGCTGGACCCTTGGATTAGTCACCTCAAGGAGGTGGAGACCAAGTAAATTCAAGTGTTAGTATCGCTTCGAGTTTTTCTACTAAAAATCATCATAATCGAAGAGATCAGAGCTAATTATCCTACCCCTCTAGCTCTCTATGTGTCCTAATTGTAGGATCGAGTGCACTTGAGAAGGGGTGAATCGCCTGTTTAAAACTTTTCTTTTCGTTTTAAAAATCTCGTTTGAAAATTCGAGTTCGTAGCGGAAGACAAATAAAGAAAAGTACACGTTTGGTTTACTTGGTTAGGAGCCTTCGCCGACTCTTACTCTAAGGCCCATAACCCTTCGGATCGTATCGTTGGGCAATCCACTAATATCCTCTTCCAGCAAACCTCTAGAAGAGTGATCCGATTACAGAAATCAACGAAGATTGTCACAACTCGACAAATCTTCTCAAATACAAAATAAGTTCAATAAAATAAAAGTTACCAACAATGAAAAGTTAATCTTGTGGTGCCTTGTTGTAGAAGATTCCTTCGGCGCTTGAGAAGAGTATCACTAGCACGAGATGAGCAAAGAAGGAATAGCGTGATCTTTTAGCGCACAGAGTCGAGAGGAGCGTTCTGAATTTTTGAGTTCTCTCTGTCTCGGACGCAGGGCCTCCTTTTTATAGAAGAACTCGACCTTATCTGATACGCCAAATTTGGGATAAGTTTTTTGAATTTGAATCTTATTAGTCCAGTTTGGTCTGGTCCGATCCGGTCTAGTTTGGTCCGGTCCAGTCTGGTTCGCTCCGATTCGGTTCGGTCTGGTTCACTTCAATTATGCCCTGCATCACAAAGTTAGCATAGAAATATGCATAAACATTTATATTTATGACTTAGATCTTGTCTCACCATGACCCGGATCTAGTCACGGTCTCAACTTAGAGTTCAAAGTTGGATCTAAGTTGGATCAACGCATAACGTCCCCACTAGGACTATGCCTCACTGGATTCTCTCCTCCAGTTCGCTTACCTCACTTATCGATTGCCGAGTAACCTCCTCGATGTCTGATCTCTGACCCACTAGGTCTTCCTGTCGGAATCTCACATTCGAATTTCAACCAATCATCTGGTCATCTCTGACTCGACTGAACTTCCTGCTAACTGCCTGGTCCTCTCTGACCCAGTTAGACTTCTTGCCAGAATCACACATCTGGACTTCAGCCTAGTGTCTGGTCCTCTAGATTCGTCAAGTTAGTTAACCTGTACACTTGTCTCAACTTGTTAAATAACAACAGTCTAACTTTAACCTGTTGTCATACATCAAAACCTAAGGTTAGACTATTAGTGCAAATTGTACCAACAAGAACATGACATGGACAACATAAATACCTTTACTGTACTATCTTCTTCCATTACATGCCAACTTTTCAGAAATTCAAATTTTCTAGGTCTATCAATAGATTTTGGTCAAAACTCATTAATAAACTTAGAGAGTTTCGATTGGACTCATTCTAAGTGCTACATGTTTCTGAAGTGTCTCGGAGTCTATATGTGCCCAGAGATATCAGCTTGAAGTCATTAACAATAGTGATCATTGTTGGGTAGCCCGATGCGGTGTGTGCTTAACACGTTTCGCAAAACATGCACAACGAAAGATATTAAACAGTAATAATAAAAACTAATTATTACATCACACACATCATACGCATACAAAGATTCATCTCATGCAAACATGATCGATAAAATAAAACTTTTAAGAATAACATTTACTCTAGTTATACCTTACGGATGATGCATAAAGGAAAAGACATCAACTAGAGCGATATTGTCGAACCTCGTCTCTATTTGTATCCACGCCGAACTCTTCAAGACAACTCCTTCAGCCACAAGTCTCGCCTCCGATTAGTACTAGCCAAGTGCGGAGGAGATGCAGTCCAAGAGAAGGAAGCACAAAGGAAGAAGAGTCTTCTTCCTTGTGTTTTTCGACAACAAAAGGGGAAACACCCTTTTGGGGTGTGGCCGACCAAAGAAAGGAGGAGAGGGAGGAGAAAGAAAATAATATAATTCAATAATTATCTCTATTCTTCTTCAATTATATTTATATATAAAATAGCTATATATAACTTATATATATATATATTATTGGGTTTGATGATAAAACCTAGTTCAAATCCAATATGCTTTAACCAAATTTCAACCCATTAACCTCTTGATTTGGTTCACAACTAAACTAAGTTGGTTCATGACTAAACTAAATAGGGTCTTACTCTTCCATAAGAGATGTGGTTCATCCACGCTTTCATTCCAACAAAATATATTCCATATTTGTCCTTTGTTTGGTCCAACCAAATATTATATCTCTTGATATGATAATTGAATTCTTAAACTTGTTTTATGTCTTTTAGATACTTATAGTGCGTGTGACCCAATAAGTTCCCGATTTATCTTGGCCCTCCATAATTAACTATTTAATTATGGATCGATCATGAGTGACACCTAGTAGTAAATCATGATCCTCAATTAACCAGAAAATCACAGTTGTTCCCAGAACTAGTTCTGAACCCTTTCAGCAGCTACAGTGAATCATATCTCATTCCTTTCACTCATCTTTTACTCACTTAGTTCAGGACATGGTCTATTATGTCTGTCCCCACTAGGCTAACTACGTCACACTTAGCCCAAGTCATATTTACTTGTTCTGTGGATTCTAATTACTCGTACATGTGTCTAAGAGTTTAATACTCTTAATATGTGATGCTTTGGCTAAAGACTTTGAGCAACAATCCTGACAAGTGGTCATAGGGTATACGTTTCCTTGCAAGGAGTAGTGAATCCTTTGTGGGCTATCCAAACACCTTCGAGTACTTCTACTTATATCAAATCATCTTGGGTTCACATCTCCAAAGAGACGCTTTGCTTAAGATGTCAAAGCATAAATCTTTATGACCAAGGTGACTTGAATACCTCAAGTCGAAGGAAACTTACATTCGAGCTGCAGTAAGAACTTCACAGACATATCTATATATGTAGAGAATCATATGAAGTCTTAC
>JBBUKS010000001.1:4570827-4583272 GCA_038050645.1 Hedychium gardnerianum | reverse complement strand
TAGTCTTTTCCCTGTCCCCGGATAATGGGCTTGGACCTTGCGGATTTGGGCCTTAAGTGGCCTGGGCTTTACCCAACCTGGGAATACGGGGCTCACCCTCCGGGGTTTTGGTCTTTCCCCCGGACCTTTATTCGAAGGCGATTTCCCCCGAGCGGGACCTGCTGGGTCCCGGTTGGCGTTGTTCCCCGAGCGGGGCCTGCTGGGCCCTGGTTGGCGTTGTTCCCCGGGCGGGGCCTGTTGGGCCCGATCCTCCTTGTCTTGGGCCCGTATCGCTTATCTTGACCCGCATCACATGAGATGTTAAGTTTTTGGATCGTCCGTCGTGAGTGTTTCCTGATCCTAACGCTCGGTGAAATTTTTTTATGAGATTAAACCGATTATCTCAAATTTAATATTATTTGATTCATCATTTTACCTAATAGCATAGTTGGAAGTAATCCAAATCACTGGTTTCCAGAGATACTTTGATGCTCCTTCAGGCATGGACTGACATCAATAGGTAAGGGAATGGTGTGGATCAATGGCCAGAGCATTGGTCGTTATTGGGTTTCCTACCAAAATACTCTAGGAGAACCTTCGCAATCAGTGTAAGTAATTAGACGGTACTTCAACGCCACATGCTGGACAATTACACCATGAGGATCAAGGACGAACCACTGCATTCTTTTCATCTCAGGTATCATGTTCCACGATCCTGGTTGAAGCCGAAAGACAACCTTATGGTTGTCTTCGAGGAGAGCGGAGGAACGCCAGAGAACATAGTTATCATGACAGTGAAGAGGGACAATATTTGCACCTTTTTCTCTCAGTATTACCCTGGACAGCCTATCTCAAAGCATACCCAGGTCCAATCTGTCCAAGATAGTAGGCAAAGGGCTCATTTGAAGTGCCCAGGGAAGGTTATCGATGAAATTGCTTTTGCAAGATTTGGCAATCCGGATGGCTTGTGCGGTAGCTTCATTATAGGGAGTTGCCATGCACCAAGAACCAAAATTGTAGTTGAAAAGGTACAACAGTTGTCCGAACACAACTATTAGTTAAAAGAACAAATCTAACAAATTGACCACACACTTTGTGCCATGAACTAAAAAATCTCTTGACTCTTACTGTAATGCTCAGGCCTGTTTGCGGAAGAACAGCTGCATGTTAGCGATCACTTTTGAAGCTTATGGTTCAGATATCAATTGCCCGGAGACAACAGGAACCCTTGCAGTGCAGGCTAAATGCTCACTCCACGGTGACAAGGGAGTCAATGTTGTGAATGGCTGCGTCATCAGTTTCTTGTCATTCTAGTTTTTGTTCCTTCCCTTTATTTAAGAGATTATGTAGTTAGTTTACCTATACAGGAAAGATTAGAAGAGGTCAAAATCATTTCGAGTCCGGACCAATCTAGAGTTAGGATTTAAGGTGGATGGACTTTGTATATCTTTCAAGATCATATTACTTCAGCTCATACTTGCTTTGAGTAAATTACAAAAGCATGCAAACTAATCAAAATTTTCATCAAGAACATCAAAAAATAACTAGAATTTCCTGGACTACTTAGAACTGCACCTTCACCTTCCTTCCATGAATGGTGGAGGGAGCATCAGCTGTCTTCAGAACGCTGCAATGAACGCCTCTGCTTGAGCATTCACTTCTGAGGTCTCTCCCTCTTCCTCTTTGGCTACTGATCCAGTGCCATTAACAGCAATAATCTCTTCGACGACTGATCCATCACAACAACACAAGATAGATGAGTTAACTACTAAATTTAGATATTTTAGACTAATGAATGGTTTTAATAAGTTAATTAGTCTATTGAGATGAATTTGTGATCTGACTCAAGCCCAACTCAACAGAGATTCAGTTTGATCAGACTTGGGCCTCCAGATCAATGGCCGACTTAAGATGGGTCAAGATTTACGATAGTGATTTATAATAGATATCTATTTATGGAATCTCGAGTCACAGTGTTTCAGTCAAAAAATATCAAAAAATTTGAGAAATTTAATAGTTTATCTGTAACAAATTTTCTTAGTGTTTACCTGTAACAAGTCTACAAAATTATTATCTCTTATGAGTTCTCCTAATATTGGATTTCGTTTTAGATTTTCTAGTAAACTGTGATTTGTATTGCAATGAATTTAATTTGAATTCTCTACATAGGCATCCTTCTGCAGTAAGCAAAGTGTTCCATAAATTTAATTCTAGAAAACAAAGTTCATGCGATCAAGCTGAAGTATGCTCTAATCTAAAGGTGAAACTTTACCAAGTTGATAAAACTATTGATAGTTATTTTGTACAAAATACCAACCTCGTCAAGGTATTATGTACAAAATCCACCTTCATCAAAGCGACAACTTGCTTCCAAATACCTTGTAATAAAAAAAGTATGCTCATACTCTACCCATCCATGAACATATTTGCCCCAGAGTGGTGTCCATTTCTGGACTAAGATACTGGTTTGGTAACCTTTGTATAGGACTGCATAATTTGATTAAAAAAACATGTATTATTGAAAAATATTGAGCATTCCAAACTTGTATACTTTAGAGAATAATGCAATTCCAAATGATACTTGTTCTCCCACATGCATAATGCTAAGCATGGTATATGAAAGGCTTCATATCAATGAGGTTAGAGGAAAGCATAATTGATAAAATTAAGAATCACCTTGATCTTCTACCCGGAATTATGATGAGTCCTGGTTATTCAGCACTATTTCAACCAAATGAATGATTCCTGGCATGCCACACACTTTTTGTGGTGGGATGCAAGAGTAGCCATCCAGAAGTTTTGAGCATTTCAATCCCCACTTCACCATCAAAAATTCGATCAAGTGATGACCACTGTCAATCAAGTAAAAAACACTAGTAACGCTAAAATTTAGCTGTTGATCAACACCAGTTGGAGAGGCAATTTTACCTTCTATCTTGGTATGTTGTTATAAACACTGCTTCGGGACAACTGCGCAGGAGAAAGGCCACAGTAGCAAAGAGATCATCAAAATCTTCAAAACACATTGCAATCTGTATTTTAATAATCTTGAACAAAAATTAAAAAACTTATTTTGAGTGGTAAAATATATAAATACCAGATGAATCATAGAGCACATCAGCTCCAAGCATTATCTGAGGGTGAAGATTAAACACGGGCTCATCCCATTCTCCCCAGGTGAGGCCAATAATCTAATAGACATATGCAAAATAATGAATAGAAAAATAAGGAGCTAATTGTGCATGCAAGGATGATGAAAATTAAGAGATCACGCTTTACTTCACAGTTGAGTTTATTGAGATCGCAGATCCTTTTCATATTGTCTAGCACCTGGAAGAGCAAACTGTCATAACTATAAAGACAATGTGACACACATGACAACTAACTGGTTACAGAAAAACAATAAGAATAGACTTGATATATTAACACAAAGAAATGAATAAAAATCTAAAAAATTAAATGGGTGACCAATTATCTATAAAGCTGACATCATACTCTTGTAGTAATGGAAAGGGAATGCGAGAGGCAACGAGCAGAAAAAGAAGAGGGAGTGGAATTTCTCTTCCATTTTTCCCAAGAGGATGTCTATCACATGTACCCTTCTCCATTTACATCAATCATCATTTACATAGAATCATTCTGTTCTTTAAGTAGGAGAAATACTACCTTACATAGAGTTCCATGGCAGATAATAATCATATATGACTCCAACTAGTTGGGACTCACTAGTCATACAAACCAAGGTGGAAGAAATTTACAAATAAGTTTAAATGTGTTCAAATGACATATAATTAAGTTGATAATGTCATAACTATTAGGAAATATTTAAGATCCTATAAAAAGCATGATTGAGCACTTCAAACTGCCTTAATTGAAGTGCATATGAAGTTCCTATATATGTATGCTGCAACTAAGGGTAGTTCGGTACGGTATACTGAACCTTAAACCCGTATATTATACCCTAAACTCGTATGCCGTACTGAAAAATTCGATATAAAAAAATTAATACCAATACCATACCGAAATTTCGATATACCGAATTTTCAGTATGATATAAATTATATACCGTTTATATTAAAATTTCGGTATTGGTACGATATATGCGGTATACCGATACTAAATCCCATACTAATATGAAAATTTCGGTACGGTATCATACAATACCGAAATTTTCAGTTTACCGATAATATCGATATCATTTGGTATATTTTCGATATGGTATGTGCAGTATACTGAATTTTCGATATTTTTCCCCACCCTTAGATGCAACAGATGCAACATTATATCTACAAACATCAAATTAGTGCAAGGAAACAAAAATATGATGATGCCTAAAACCATATCAAGCTTATATGCCCCATTCTATTTCAGTAAACTGAAATATGTCTAAGCTTGCTCAGATCAAGTGAAATTCCATTAACACTCTTGCAAATGATGTGGACAAAGAAGGAGAGAATAAGATATCTAGCAGATACAACTTCCTGTACGTTTGAAGTAACTTCAATTAGAAGGGTATATGGAGTATCTTACAATGGCAAATTATAAGTTGACAGCCTCTCAAAACATTTTAGCTAAGTGGCACAAACTGTAAGTTGCAAGACATTTTCAGCAAGTAAAACTAGGTCCTTGGTAGAGGTTATGGGCTTCAATTCTCAAACTTTTCAGAAATAAATCTGTTGATCACTCTTTGAAATGGTCACCAAATCATCAAGAATGTTGGAGATTGTACTTCTTGCTATATAGGTAATTAAGAATATTTTATGTGAACATAAATATTAGGGACAATGCCATATATTCAGAGACTAACTCTAGTAAAATGGTCAAATCCTCAATTTCCTTCCTTGACTAGTAGTAAATGGGTTGAAGTAGCTGTTTCCATTTTTTTTATTAAAATATCAAAAAGTAATAAATGTAAATCTAACCTCTGCATGATTGGAATTATCTGTTAAGGTGACTTTTGCTCCTACTTTGGCAGCTACCAGACCAGGCAATGAAGTTCCGGCACCTAACTTTAAGAGTGTGAGTTAAATGTCAAATACCATTTTATGACATTCAGTTCAACTAAAATGTAATCAGTAAGTTTCAATGTGAGATGATTATGAAAGGTAAACAGAAAATGTTGTTGGAATAGAAGCTACATTCCTATCAAAAATACATCAGTAAAAATATCAAGTTCCTATTATAAGTTGTTATCATAAAATGTTGCAGATAGAAACTAAGTTCCTCTGAGAGATGCTTGAAATGCCGAAAGATTAATTCATAGAACACATGGCACAATAGCTTACACAGAGTACAGAAGAATTCAAGTCATTTTGATCATATAAAAGATTTCTCATCAAAGTCAATACATCAAAGTTAAGTCTTATTATTATCTGATGAATTAATCCAGTGTGCAGAATCTCAACTCTGAAAGTCCTAGTAGGTCTGGAGGACCCGATACTAGGTAAGGGAAGTCTCGGTAGATCGTGGAACCAGGCAGGAAGTCTAGATGGGTCAAGAGGACCTGAAATCTAGCAGGAGAATTCGATAGGTCTGGAGAGCGTGATATCGAATCAAATGAAAGACCTGGAAGGCCGATCCGATGCTGAGCAAAGTCCAAACAGGTCTGGAGGACCCGATGTTTAGCAGGTGAGTTGAGGTAAGCACCTAGAGTTAGTGCAGTGAGGTCGTGTCCCAGTAGGGACAAACCTTAGGCGCTGATCCAATTGAAGAAACCTACAGAGGTTTCTAAGTTGAGATCAAGACAGTCCAAACTGTCATATTTATGCATACTTATATCTGGTCTAACCTTTGTTTTACAGGGCTGCTACTATTATTATATTTCTTGTACTAACTTTATTTTGCAGATAAAATAAAGTTCAAATTTAACTTGGGTTCGATCGACTGAACGAGTGATTCCATCGACTAATCCGACCAGATTAGCACAGTATTAAACAGAGGTTACAAACTTGGAAAAGCCTGGGATCAGTCAACCAATCAAATATGGTAATAATGAGAGATTAGATCGAATCAGCACGAAAATGGTAAACGCAGGGATCAGTCGACCGATTAGCTAGATTAGTCTATCGATAAGCCATGATTTCCATGATCGAACGGATAAGATTAGAGCAAAGAAAGAAGGCCACAGGGTTTAGTCGACAGATTGGTGGATCAGTCGACCAAAAGGATCAGTCAACTGATAAGTTTTTCAATCGATGGAACGCAACCTATAAAAGAAGCCCTCAAGGTCCAAGCCGATTATCACTTCATTTACTCACCTTTGCTACTGCTCTCAGTACAAGCTATTCCACTGCAAGGCCGAGAGGCTCTCCGACACTCACGCTTCATCTCCCATCTCATGTGTCGGTAACACTTTATTTTATACTTGCATTGTCATTGGAAGGATTGTGGAGAGAAGAAAGATAGTAGATTAACCCAACGATACGATTCGAAGGATTGTGGGTTCTTGGAGTAGGAGTCGGCTGGGCTCCGAATCAAGTAAAATCGAATGAGTATTTTTTTTTATTCCGTTGTTAACGCTCTAATTCGGTTTTACGATCATGATAAAAAGAAAATATTTTCGAATGAGATTCACCCTCCTCTCTCTCGTCTTTCACGATCCAACAAGTCCAAGAAAGTTAGAGGTCAGATTCTTAGCAAACGAGAAAGGAATTCACATATCTCCACATTGATATGATGTTGTCCACTTTGGGCTTAAGCCATCATGGATTTATTTTTTGGATCTACCCAAAAGGATTTATACTAATGGAGATATCTTTCATCTTATAAACCCATGATATTTTTTCATTTATTTCCAATATGGGATTTTGATTGTATTTCCAACAATTTTCCCCTCAAACGAAGGACCATCATTATTCTCATGGTTCAGGCCTCCCCTAAAGCATCCGGTCACTCTTGACCTACTCTGGTCCTCCCCTCAAGCATTCGGTCAATCGAGGTCACTCCTCTTCCCTAAGACTTTTCACCACTTAGGGTTCACTCCCCGAGGATTTTCACCAAACATGTATGGACTTTTCACCACCTAAGGTTCACTCCCTTAGGTTTTCGCCAAGCATCCAGTCATCCTTGACCTTCTTGAGCTTTTCTCTTAGAGTTCACTCCTTTGGGAGTCTCCACCTCCTTCGTTCAATGCCACTATTCCATCTATATGGCTCTATCTGGACCATGACTCTGATACCACTTGCTAGGACCAAAAGAATTCATATATCTCCATAATGATATAATATTATCTACTTTGGGCCTAAGCCCTCATGGATTTATTTTTAAATTTTACCCAAAAGGTCTCATACCAATGCAGATATCTTTCATCTTATAAACCTATGATCTTTTTCAGGTATTTTCAATGTAAGACTTTGATTGTATTCCCGACAGGCTCCAAGGATGAAAGTCTAGGGAATAGAGTTCTTTGGTACAAGGGAAATGAGAATTGAGGGTAGATGAAGAATATACAAATTCAATCATTAGAATGACTTAAATCAGTGTAGCAGTCAACTGATAAAGGGGTATCAATCGACTACTGCAATGTAGAACAGAAGATAATTTCTGTTAAGGTGTTTAGGGTTTATGAAATTCTAAATTGGACTAAAGAGATGACATCAGTCGATTGCTATGTTATAGAAATCGACTACTGTGCTAAATCCCAAAGAAGGTTTAAGATTTTGTATAGTAATCCTAACAGTCAAATTGAGCAATTGATTGCATGAGGTTGCAAAATGAACAAACTATTTGGAAATCGATTGGACAACTCGACTGATCCCTTATCATTCTATTGACTGTTGTGCTAAACTCCGAAGTAGGTTTAGTGTTTTGTACAATAATCATAACAGTTGAGTTGAGCAGTCGATTCCATGAAGTTGCAAAGTGAACAAAATGTTTAGCAATTGATTGTGTATCAGTCGATTGATTGAACACATTGTAGGATAGGGTCGTGCGATAAAGGGGGTGAATGTCGTACTTGAAAAATCTTCTTTTTCTTTTACAAAAACACAATAGATACGCAGTAGAAAACTAAAAATAATAACTTGGTCAGTTGCTTGGTTCGTAGTCCAGCGACTACTACTCCAAAGCCTAAGATCCCTTGAACCATTTTTGAATAGGCAATCACTATAGTTTCTCCTTCCAAAAAACTTTTGGAGGAAGAGGAAAGCTCATTACAGAGATCGAGGATAATAACAACTTTACAATACCTCTAATGAAATGCAAGTATTAAAATATACAGACAACTTTAAGAAGTAGAGTTTTGTCATAGGTTGTCGGAGAGCCTCTCGGCATGTCAACATTGATACTTGCACGAACTGAGCAGTAGGAGAGAGATGGATCAATGAGAGAGTTGATGCTGAGCCTCGAATCCCGAGGTTTCTTTTATAGCCTTCATCCGATCGACTAAAAACCCATCAGTCAACTAAACCTTCCGGTCGACTTAACCTTCTATCAGGCGACTGGATCCCAAATCATTCCTATCTTGCTATCATCCGATTAGATCAATCTTGCGAAATTTGTTTGTCCAATCGACTGAACACCAATTAGTTGATTGTACCATAGAATTTTCTTTACTATTTGATCTGATCATATCCGATTTGCGCTTTCCATACTTGTTTGGTCGATGGTCCTCCTGATTAGCCGATTGAACTTTGTTTCCATTTGGACTTGATCACAATCTCGTTGTGCTTATCTTCTTAGGATCAATCAATTGAACCTCCCTATTCTATTGATTGAACCTCCCTATTTGGTCTATTGAACCATTCGGTCAACCCAAATTTTGCTTTTCTGCAAAACAAAGTTAGCACAACAAGAATAACAATAATAGATCTACAAAATAGAGTTAGACATATATAAGTATGCACGAATCAATCTTGACAGTTAAGACTATCTTATATCGACTTAGAAGCCTACATTGATTTCTTCAATCGGATCAAGACCTAATGTTGTCCTAATTGGGACATGTCCTCATTGCCTTCCAGAATCGAAAGGTTTCCAAGACTTACTTTACTTATCCGCTAAAATTTTGGTTAGTTGACTTGTTTGGACTTCTTCTTTTTCTTAGTGTCCGATCCACTTGATCAAATAAGACTTTTCTACAACACCAAATTAGCACAATAGATATAAATAGTAAAGTAAAATAGTGTTAGCAATATTCAAGATACGCTAGTCCGGTCGACATGAAACCTTATTTTAGTGACATTTTCATGGAGTTCAGTCCTCCAAGACTTCTCACTACCTAAGGTTCACTCACTTAGAATTTTTCCTTTGCTAAGCATCTGGTTATCCTTGACCTACTTGAGCTTTTCCCTTGCCTAGGTCAGTCTTGACCTGTCAGGACTTCTCACTTGCCTAGGTCATCCATTACTTGTCAGGACTTCTCACTTGCCAAGCATCTAGTTAACTTTGACTTGCTTGGACTTTTCCTTTTGCTAGTCATCAGATCAACCTTGAACTGACTGAACTTTTCCCTTACCTAGGGCAACTTTGACCTATTAGGACTTCTTATTAACTTGGTCAACCTTGATTAGATTCCATTAAACATATTGTTAAACAAACATTAAAACCTTAAAGGTCAATTGCACCAAGAATCTCTTCATTTTTGATGTTTGATAATATATTTAAGTTAGACTAATTACTTAACCCAACTTTTCAGGTCTTATGCTTAAATATGGTTTCTAACTTAAACCCTACTTGTCCCCCTTTGTCATACATCAAAAAGAATATTTGCCCAATTGTTTTGACTCCTAAGGAACTCCTTAAGTTTTGTAACAACAATCATTTAACTCCTTAGTAAAAAAGACATCTTCTTTTATTTTCTTAAAAGGCCACATATTTGAAAGCATTTTGAAAATAAAATAATTTCAACTTTTCAAATCCATTTTGAAACACCTTTTCAAACAAGATTTCAAAAATTATTTTCAAGGAATTTCAAAAATTTTGCAAAAGCACTTTCAAATATTATCAAAAATAATTTTCAAAAATATTTACCAAGGCTTGAAAATATTTTGCAAGAGAAAAGATATTTTTCAAAAAAGAAATGATGCTTTCAAAATATTTTTTAAGGAATTTTTCAAAAATTTGCGAAAGCACTTTCAAATATTTTCAAGATAATTTTGAAAGCAATTTGAAAAATATTTGCGAAGTGTTTTCAAAGAACAATTTCAAAGAGATAATTTTGAAGATATAATATTTTCTAAACATAATTTTGAAAATATTTTCTAAGGCATGATTATGAAAAACTCCCCTTTTAAAAATATGTATTTCACTATGTCCTCCTCCTTAATCTGACACTGTCTTAAGAGATCCTCCATTAGGAAGACATACCTGTGTCTGAAGTCCAAGAGTTCATGGTTGACATAAGGATTTTGATTCTAAATGTTGGTCAACAATTTTCAAGGGCATATAAATTTTGAAAATGTACATATAATAGACTCAATCAAACATCATTATGTGAATCATTATTTTGGAAATATTTTTAATATAATAATCCTATCAATTTTGAAAACCTTTTCAAAACCTTTTTAATTAATTAACTTAGCAGCTCACACATTCTAAATTTTCAAATATGGCAACCTTATGAGTTTTGTGAGATGCTCAATTTTAACTTGATTTATCTAAGGTAGTTTGACCTTGTAGGATCGAACTCGATACTAGAGGGGGTGAATAGCATTATAAATTTTATAAGATGATAATTCCAGAAATAAATAGATAAACAGAGTAAAAGTAGCACACTGGAAATAAATAAACTTAATAGATTATCAGTTAGCAGATTGTCAGTTAGACTAGAAAACAGACACATGCAATAATAATAAAAATATAATTTTTATTTCTTAATTTCTTCTAGGTACAGAAACTGTAAAGATTTTTTTTTAAAAAAATTAAGCACAATAACAAATATAAGGCAACACAACAAATATAAAAATTACTCTAGATATTGTCGATCAGAAATGAAGTGCAGGTTGCAGCATGTTTTCATCGTAGCACAGAGAGATTGAGAGCACTAGAGCACGAGCACAAAGAAAGATTCAGTGAAAATGGATGATTTGAAAGCTCTGCCTCGGCCTGTATACAACCCTCCTTCATTGCTGATGTGGCACTTCTCGGTCGATTGGAGCCTCTCTGATCACCTGGAGCTTTCTGATATGGCTGCAACATCTATCCAATAGATAACGTCATCAGCGTACTCCGATCACCCGGACTGCCTCCGGTCGCCCGGACTCCCTCCGATCGCCCGGACCCCCTCCGATCGCCTAGGTAGAGTCAAACTTTATCTTGACTGCACCATTGGATCGCTGAACTTCATCTTCTATCGGTCGCCTGGAAGCTGCTCTGGTCGTCTCGACCGAGATACGGTCACCTATACCTTCCGACTTCACTCGCCAAATGTTTTCACCAGCCAGTCGCCTTGGACTCCCTTTGGTCGCCTAGAACCATCAAATTTTGATTCCCTGTAATGGTTATGCGTAATGAGGATCATATAATATTTAAAGTTACTCGTACTTACTTGACTAGATGCCTAGCTTCCAACTGACCCATCCCATCTAGTTTGAGTTGCCAAGCCACAACTTCCAGCTGCTTCCACTTGAACTTTGTTTGCCAAGCAATTAGCTCTTGCTGACTCTACTTGGACATGTCTGTCAAGTCTTCAACTCTCAGTTGACTTCACTTGGACTTGTCACTGCCTAGCTTCACTAACTAGGACTTTTCACCGCTTAGCTTTACTCACTAAGACTTTTCAATTACCTAGCTTCACTCGCTAGGACTTTTCCATTACTTATCTTCACTCATTAGGATTTTTTCATTGTCTAACTTTACTTACTAGGACTTTTCGACTGCCTAACTTCACTCACTAGGATTTAAAAATTGCCTAGCTTCACTCACTAGGATTTTTCCTCTTGTTAAGAAACCTGCTCCTGCACACTTGACATCGATTCATTAGATCTCAATAAACCTAACTTTAATCTTAGTCATACATCAAAACCTTGGGTTAAATATTATGCTCCTAACACCAACAATCTCTCCATTTTTGATAGTATGAAACCTTAGTTAAAGTTAGTAAAATCATAATTTAAAAATAATTTTTATATTCAATGTATGAGAATGAAATATACATGAATATATACATTCTAATTTTTAATTTTCCCCTTAATCATAACTCCCCCTAAATTATTAAAGGATTTGACTTTAATTCCTCTCTTCATTTTTCATATATCAAAATGGGTTAAACTGTAAAAAAGATAGAAAAATATCAATCAAATAAGAAAGCTAGATAAATAGGAAAATAGGAAAAGCATAAAAGTAAAATAGATCAAGTCAAAGATAAAATCAACTACTAGTAAAGTCAAACAAAAGTCAACATGTTCCAAAAGTCACATATATAAAATAACAATTGCATATCAAAAATGACCTAACTATAAGTCCAAGCTAAGATATATCAAGTCTAGTCCGATGAAGAAGGAGACTTCTAGCTTGCTTGTATCATATC
>JBBUKS010000001.1:4518591-4544477 GCA_038050645.1 Hedychium gardnerianum | reverse complement strand
TCCAATTCCCTTTAATGCTTCTTCATCCTTGGCTTTGTCTTGTAAGCTTGTAACCTCTCCTTGGCTCACATTACTATGGATTGCGTGAGAAATGTCAGGGTCCCTATCTGAATGAGAAACACTCTACCACGACTGGTCTCGTGGGCAGACAAGAAGTAGTTATCTAACTATGGGCTGCATGAGAAATGCTCTACTACGGCTGGTCTCGTGGGCAGCCCAAGGTATAACAACCCAAAGGTAATCGTGTAGCATATCTAAATCATTAATGACTCTCTCAACCACGAATGAGAGACACGGTCGATAGGATATACTGACGGTCACTGACGACTCTCTCAACCACAAATGGGCGAAACGATCGACTGGAAGCATGAGTCTCCAAGATGCTACGACTAGCTCACACCCGTAGGGAGCCATGATCGATAGTATGCATGCAACACTGTGATGCTACGACTCACTCAACCAACCTAATAGACACATAATCGATAGCATACATGCATCTCCATAATGAATAGGATACAACTAACTCTACCATCGTACATGTCTATCTATTCAATGTACATCATCACATCTAATCAAAACAGATCAACTATACTACACGCCACACACGTGATTATAACAATCAATCAGAGATGAGATATAAACTCTAACACGTCATATTACCTATAATACACGTCACTCACGTGTTCACGTATGCATACAATGATGTTAAACAAGTAAGGTACACGTTACACACGTGTCCACATATAAAAAATATAAATGTATGAAATGATACACGGGATAATATCTTAAACACACGCCGCACATGTGCTTACAACTACATGACATGAATACACAGAGAACTTGCATATGAACATAAATACACGCGACACGCATGTCTAACCACTAGATGATTACACAACACATAAGCATGTTCCTATCGTGCACACCACACACATGTACACACTACAAGATAGGAAAACAAAAGAGACTGCACGGATATAAACAGATTAACTCCAAGTACAAGCAACAGGTATCAAACTCATGTAGCATGTGAATAGAATCAAAGTAAATACAGCTTCCTATTCAGAGTAACAAATCATGCACTAAGATCAATATATATACTAAAGAGAGCAAGGGAAGAAATACCCGCCTCAAAAGTAGAATGCCCTAGCAGTCCTCAGATTCGATGCTCCGTCTCATATCCGGGTCCTATAAGTAAAAGTACGAACCTACTTAGGTATCATACTAATACAAAACTCAATAACTAGGCACTTAACTAATTAACACTGATTAATCATCCAATTAATTTTGCTTAACTATATACTTTATCAACAACTATGGTCACCTAATATCTTGAGTCTATAGCCAATATCGACCTAAGGATTTGCCACAAAAATTGTGGATCAATCATTATAATCATCCAAAGGCTAGGATTTGCATAATAAAACTTTGAACAAATGTTTCCACTTATAAGGTCCAACATATATGAATCCCAGTACTTAACTACAAGGTATATTAACCCGAGAGCTCCTTCAACATCACAATCCTAACAAAGATGATACCCATGAGTTCATCTGCATTAGCCTTTTTAGTCAAATCCAGGATTAATCACACAATAACTCTACTCAATTAATCTCCAAATCGTTAATCACCAATCAACCATTTGTATATAAATCAAGAGTTAATCAATAATAACCTCTTACCCTACTGGTGGTGGTTGTCGCCGATATTGAAACGACCGAAACACTGAATCTGGACGGAGGCTGACCGAAGCATATATGGGAGTGAATCTAGCCAACCTCAGTGGCTGAGATTAAATAGTGGCAGCAGCTGCGGTTGGCCGATGAGACTGCTGATGGCCGAAGCAGAGAGCAGAGAGCAGAGACTTGGCCCGAGCTGGGGCAGTGAGGTGTGCTGGTCGGAGTTGCTGTTGATGGTTGGAGCAACAACTCAACAACACCCGAGATGGCCAGATCTGGCCTTCCCTGTGCAAGGATGAATCAGGGTGCAGAATTTGGTGGATCTGCCCAATCTATGGTCAGATCTAGCCGGAGCAGTGGTGGCCAGAAACTCAACTAGGTTGACTGGCAATGAGCGTTCGAGTACAGAGAGGAATTGCGACTCCAAAGCCTACCCCTGGTTGGCTGTAGTGACCAACGACAATGAGCTCCCGGCTGACGACTGGATCTAGAGAGGTGCTAGGACACAGGAGAGTGGGCGGCGGTGTTGGAGTGGCAGATCTGTGGCCGGAAAGGATGAGAGACCGACAATCTGTGCTTGTGGCCGAAGAGAAGCCGACAACGATGAGTTAGCGGAGCACTAGCCATCGGCGATGGATTGGCGACGACGAGAGTTGAGGGAGAGGGGTTTGGCTGGATTGGGAGAAGGAAGAAGGGATCGAGTGAAGTAGGGGAATGGAAAAGGAATAGTGAACATAGGTTTAAATAAGTGAACTTAAGTTTAATTAAATCCAAACCCAAATTTAATCCTCCAACTTAGGGTTTAATGAAATCAATTAACTCCCAACTTAATTGATATTTCAAATATGTCCCTTCAAAGCCTAATAAATTGATCCTTTTAAACGATGTCATATTAACTCGGTTTAAATCCAAAAAAAAATCCTAATTTTTTTTTAAAAATTCTATAAGATTATTCCTCAAATAACACTTATTATTTTATTATTATTTATTTATCATATCTTACAGATTTACTTTGTAGGTTTACAACTGAATTTGTTTGGTAGGAACCGCCTTTTGGTAACTATGTCTTCCTTCTTATTTGATGTGAATGGAGAGATTTTTACAAGAGGGAGTTAATTGACACCTATTGTATGATTTTGTTTAGGGGTCATCTTCGTATGGTAGGTCATACAACAAATCTATATATTGTTCAACATTCTTTACTGTAAGATATTTAAATGATTTGAGAATATATAATATTATAATATATTTTATGATTTGGTTAAGTCCATATATTTTTGCATATTTGTAGTCAACATTAAAATCCTCAAGAAAGTTTGTTATGCAATAAGTGATAAAGACATATATGAAAGATGGAGGGGTTAGGTATATTTTTATACTTTTAATCACTAATTAGGCACTTTCACTTGTTATTGGTTGATACTAAAATAATGGCTTTCAATCATTACAATTCTCTTGCAAGTGGTTGAAATTCAAAATCTAATTTTGAAAAGCGGTGAGCATCCAATATTCATGTATATGTTAATATTGTAGTATAAATTTTAGTTGATGTCTATTTTATATTCCTGTTCATTTTTATAAGTATCAAAATTAAAATAATATACTCGTGAGGAACTTGCTACAATTCATCCTTATTTTGAAAGTCATCTTCCCTTTGACCAATGAGTCTCCCTCACAGTAGAATGTCTACAACAAGAAGCCAAGTAAGTAAAAGAGAAACAGTATGAATATAAAATGTTATATTAAATATCGAATACTAAATTGTTGATGTTATTTATAGCATTAATTGTGCCTTCTTTGTAATGCAATACATTTGATGTCTGTTATATGATCTAAAGATGAACTTCAAACAAACATACATGATTTTTTTAGAATTGATGTACTAGTATTAATTTTAAGGACAAATTCTACAAATCATCGGATTAATTATCCATAGTGTTGTGAGAAAAATAGTTGGGTAGGGAATGTAAATCTACAATTGTGCAGTGTTGTTACTTTTATATCTTTGATTCACAAATTATATTTAATCATAATGTATGTAGTATATTTAGTATTGGTTGTGTAATAGATGATGTTATCTATGATATGAGAAGTGTATACTGAATGGTCATAGGAATAACTTGATTGCCTAGCCAAATAGAAATCATAATATCCAAATTGGCACGGTGGCGCTGATAAGTGAAAACCGTCAATATAATCCCATCAAGCCTGAAAAGGATTATCTTATTTCAAACTCTGTGTCAAATGACACGTGATCATAACTAACTTAACATTGCTCAGAACTAATACTTCACATTATATCTACATTCTAGAGACTCAACCCTTCCTAGTGGTTGCAAGTTTGCAGAAATCCAAATAGCCTAGGCCCATCAGTGGGTTTCGATCAAAACCCATTGATCGACCTAAACAAGTCTGATTGAACTCATTTTAGGTCATGTGAGTTTCTGAGGCTACAATGAGTCTAACAGTGCACTCCATTGCTTATTTTGGACTCTCTAGAGGTGATCTAATGTTATGCTAACTTTTAGCTAGAACGTGGTCCTGGTCTCCGGGATACCAAGACCACATTGGGCTTGATATGGGATCATACCAGACCCGTGGTAGTGTTAATCTCCCGACACTAGGTCTACATTGTTCCTTGATTAGAATCAAGGTTTGACACCATATGTACATTTTCTTCACTCAACCCTTCCTAGTAGTTGCAAGTATGAAGAAATCCAAATAACCTAAATCCATTAGTAGGTTTCGGTCAAAATCCATTGATCGACATAGATAGGTTCGGTTACGCCCATTTCAGGTCCTATGGGTTTTTGAGGCTGCAAGAAGTCCAACGATATCCTCCATTGCTTATTTCGGGCTCTCCGGAGGTGCTCTACTATTATGCTAACTTTCAGCTAGAATGTGGTCACGGTCTCAGGGAGACCAGGCCCACGTAGAGCCTGATCTGGGATTAGACCAGGCCTGTGGTAGTGCTGATATCCCAACACTAGACCCACGTTATTCCTTGATCAAAACCAACGTTTTGACATCATATGTACCTTGTTCTCACTCAACCCTTCCTAGTGGTTGCAAGTTTGTAGAAATCTAAATAGCCTAGGTCCATTTCGGTCAAAACCCACCGATCGACCTAGACAGGTCTGATTGGATCCATTTTAGGTCCTGTGAATTTCTGAGATTGCAAGGAGTCCAACAATGCTCTCCATTGCTTATTTCAGGCTCTCCGAAGGTGCTCCAATATTATGCTAACTTTCAACTAGAATGTGGCCATGGTATCCGAGAAATCAAACTCACATTGGGCCTGATCTAGGATTAGACTAGGCTCGTGGTAGTGTTGATCTACCGATACTTGGCCCACGTTGTTCCTTGATCTACTGACACTAGGCCCATGTTGTTCCTTGATCAGAACCAAGGTTTGACATCATATGTACCTTATGCTAACTCAACCCTTCCTGGTGGTTGCAAGTTTGTAGAAATCCAAATAGCCTAGGTTCATTAGTGGGTTTCAATCAAAACCCACTGATTAACCTACACTATTTTCCTCGCGACTTTGGAAGAATCTATCTCATGCGACCTCTTCAGCAATTGAACCATTGTGTTCATTCAATGACATCTTGAAAATTGCATTGATCAACACCTTTTGGCGTGTGATATTTGACGCCCCTTAACTTTTCATGCTCCAGTAACCCTATAAGAAAGAGCCCTTTGCATAAGGAGTGTTCAGTCTACTTTGTATAGATTCCCTATCGTTGGCTCTTGTCAGAACTATCAACCCTCACTACTTTCAATCCTTTAATGACATCGCAAGGGAAACAGGTGGAAGAACAAGTAGGGATTTGCTGGGCCCAAAGTCGAGTGCATTCAGGGACCCCTTCTTCACCGATAGTGATATCCGATACTTCCAGCAGTGTCTCATCGGACGAAGGGAATGTCATTTCCTCCCCTTCCCGACAACACGATCCACCTTCCTTCTGCGATGAGCGAATGCTTCTATTTTAATTTTTAAGTTTTTTGATTAACCTCTTATTATTCATCTATACAGCGTGCTTATCGTCGATCAATACTAAGTGAGTCCCTGGATGACGAAATCGAGTTACACATCGCCATGGAAAGATCCAAAACAATAAAAAGTGTGTTTTGAAAGCCTTTGTTTACATGACTTATATAGACTCATTTCGGGTGCCTGGAAGGCCTTCCGGGTGCCCCCAGTAGTACGTCTATCTGATCTGAATTGGCCGTCGCTTATCCATATTCTAACACCTAGACTGCTGATGTGGTGCTTTCTCGACAAAAATCTATCCGACTTCTTCAGTCTTGACTTATCCTTGTCTGGGCGCCTAGAGCCTTTTCGGGCACCTAAATGCCAACGTGTCATCCTGCATCGCAAACCAACCAAGCTCTGCCACATTATCTACATACATGGCTGGATCAAACCTCTCATGCGCCTAAACCCCATCCAAGCGCTTAGAACTCTAGTCGCTTGGAAGCGGTTCAATCGCCTGGAACCAATCCATTCGCCTTGAGTCAACTGACTCCAACCAACTTTCGGATTTTAGGTTCGTGCACCACAGAGTTAGCACAATAATAGTATAACTTAAGTTAAACAATATTATAACTGTCCAATCTCGACTCAGGATTTCCAATGAAATCTTTAGTCAGACCGACGCCTATTGTTCCCTTAAAGGGAACTCGTCCTTACCTGTTCTTCTTTTCAGAAGAACCTCTCCTCTCAAGGAATTTACCTAATGCCAAACATCTAGTCCTCCAGACCTGTTTGAACTGCTCAACATTCGATCCTTGATCCCCAGGTCTTCCTTCGATGTTTGGTCCTCGCTGAGCCATCTAGCCTTTCTGCCTGGTGTCTTCAATCTGTCAAGACTTTCACTTTGCTTAGTATCCGATCCAACTGACCTACTAAGGCTTTTTGCTGCCTAGTATCCAGTCCAACTGACCTACTAGGACTTGCACTTTCCTAGATTTACTAGGACTTTCACTTACTAGTCTTACTAGGACTTTCTAGTTGAGCTACTTGCACACTTGATAAACCTTCATTAGATCACAATTAATCCTAACTTTGAATCTTTGTCAATCTTAAAATCATGTTCGATTATCTGGTGCTCTCTACACCAACAGGAGGTGATCGACGGTGGATGAGATGGGAATGCCCCATGTGAGATGGGATTGATCCTTTAATGGTTGTGTGTCTTAAGGAAGAGATGAATCGACCTCTCTTGTGAACCAACATCACATGCGCCACAATTGTGTCAGGGAACATGGCCAGACCGTGTGACCTGCTGGAGGTTCAATGGATCCAGGATGCAGCAAGGAACACGACCATGTTAGGGGGTACGACCAGCCTGTGTTCCTTGCTAGAGTGTTCTTTTGGTCAAGTTGCAGCAAAGAACACAACCGTGTTAGGTGACATGGCCAGTCCATGTTCCTTACTAGAATTCTAGTTGAGCTCTCCTTTGATTCCCTACAAAATCACATTCACATTTTAAGAAATAATGTCATAAATGTAGGGAAAATTGCAATGAGGCTCGAAATATATCTTTGCTCATAAGATATCATATGAATACAAATTTAAGCACACGAGAAAATAAAAATGTGAAGTATGAGAGCCTAAATAATAAATAAAAATAGTTATCAACTATCAAGTGACCGGAAGGCAATCAGGGGATTGAATAGATCCAGTCAACAAATGAACCTGGATAGGAAACTAGCATAAACAGGATCGATCAACCGAAATTATTGATCGGTTGATCGAAAATTTGATTTGATTAGTTAGATGGGCTTGTTTGGTCAATTGGAAAAAGTTTATAAAAGTAGCTCGACTCTGAGACTCAGAATATCAATTCAAACAATCACAAAGCATTCAAGCAATCAACTCATTCTCAAGTTCTGCTCTTCGGTGTTAAAATTTGCGTCAAGTCCGTTTCACTCCGTCAAGCTTCACAATTCAACATACTTTGGTCACTTTTTAATTATTGCTTTGCATTTTGCGAGATATAGTAATTGTTTATTGTAATCTCCTTGATTGTAAGAGATTACTCGACCTCCGAATTGGTTTCAAAAAGGAGAAGATTCAGAGGTATTTTTGGGGAGCGATCCACTTGATGGATCGTAGGCCTTGTAATAGCAACCCTGAGAGGTTGTGAACTAAGTAAATGATTGTTTCTCGTGTAATTGTTTTTCATTTAATTCGGTGCAATCTAATTTTAAAAGATTTAAAAATATATAAATACAAGCATTTTTCACCCCTCCCTCTCTAGTGCACTTTATCATCCTATGGATCTTAAAAAGTGAAAATCCTAATAGATTAAGAATAACTTGAGATTAGGTAAAGGGAAGTCTTTATAGGTCAATAAAGTTAGATACAATGAAATAAATAAAATTCTAATAGATCGAGAGTAACCTGCATTAAGCATATGAGGAAGTTCTTTAGCATGAAAAAAATTATTAATCAGTCGATTAATAATAGTAGTTGACTAGGAAATTGATTTAGAACCTCAAGTCGGGAAAAAGTCTAATTTAGGTCAAAAATCAACATTAGGCAACTAACGATCGACTCGATTGAATGAATAATATTTTCAACATGAATAGTATTTTTACCTTAAAATGAATAGAAAGTTCAACGGTGGAATGACAGAGTCGATTGATGATTTCCTAAATCAAATAGAGTCAACTTAGAAAGGCACTTCTAAATACACAATCAACTATTATGTGATGGACAATATAATCGACTAAAGGTACAACATACTAATTCTTATGGAATTGATCAGATCAAGCACATAGTAGATTAGAGAAGTACAAATAGCCAACTGATGAAAATTGTAAAAGATTACAAATCTACTCGTTTCAAATTAGAGGCTTTGGGAGATCTATTCGAGGTACCTAAGAGAGCACTGCCACATTCTAAGGCTTCCAAAGAATAATCCAAAGCAACTAAGTAATTAAATTCTTTGTAATCTTTATTTATTACATTCCCTTTGTTATTATTTGTATCTATTTTGTACTTGTATATTATTGTAAGAATAAAATATTGTAAAAAATTTCTCCACCTTCAAAACGTATCAGATAGGGAGACTTGAAGAACTGAAAATTTAAAACCACACAAAAAATAGTGTACTTGTCTCCTATTTATGTTATTTTTATTTATGTTTTCACTGAACATATTGTAGATAAGTACGATCAACGAAAAACATATGAAAGATAAACACATTATTCACTCCCTCCCTTTAAGTCGTGCAAGCAATCTCTAGATGACATGCAACAAGTCTGTTTCATTTGGAACTGCAAGAAGTTCGTACAATTCTTAGCTTCTATTTAACAAAATACAATTCAAGCCTGCAAACAATGCATTCGCTTTGTCCATCAAATAAAACCAAAATAATCACATGACCGGCATGAGCTCACCTCATTTTTCTCAAAGCCATGTTTTTAAAATAAATGCATGCACGTGTATGCATGAATCCAACTACAACTGCACAGAAATTCATATGTTAAACAAAATCACTAAACATCGAAGAATATTTTACAAGTGACAAAATGCAGCCATTTGGTAATGCAGCATTGTACGGAAGAGCAATACCCGGATGATTTGTGAAAAGGTCGCGAATTCCTTCATATTGACAATTTCTTTACAGCTTAAGAAACTTCCACTCGATTTGTCGGCACTGGGGCCTGATGATGCGGCTTCATTAGAACCATTATTATCCCCGTTTTGTCTAGAAGTTCCAGGTTGGTAGGCACCATCATTAGCTCCATCGTTCCTTTGTCCAGGAAGATTGAAATTGTTTCCACCATTATTATCATTGTTGGACTGCTCAGCATCATCTTTTGAAGTTCCTGGTAGATTATCTAGCTGTGCTTCAACCCCTAGTCGTCTTAGATGGAGCTGCGAGATCTCTATGTGATACAAACCAGAATTTGGAATACAAAGATAATCAATCTAGAGATTTCCAGTACCTGAAGATATAGGTTCACCTCATCTGGACGAGAAAGAAAGGGGAAATCACCACCAGTCTTCAGGATGGCTCGTCTAGCTCCAGGGAATCTTTCACTCACTTGGTCTTTCAGCTGCTGAGGAACAGCACAGTAGTCATTTGTCTGAAGAAACAGAAGCTGTGATTAGATGACGCTCCAGTATATGCAGAAACTTACAAATAGATGTTTGCATGAGTGTAAAAGAGTCCCTGCGTTTTAAGGCAACCAAAAACTTACAATGAGACGTTTGTGTCATTTATTTACAAGGAAATCTGCAACAAAAATTTACTTTTGCTTATACAGTTAGATCATGCTATAACTGAAATGTGAATCAACAATAAGGTCGAGATACATCATCTGATACAATGGTAGGCAGGTAATTAGTTGACTATAACAGGCAAATCAATGAAAATCCACTAATTAGTACCAACTATAAAATGTCGTTTCATAGATTACTGACCATGTCATTTGCATATTGCTCATGATGGGAGGTAATTAGCATAATTCAAATGTGGACCAAGATAAGGACGACTACTTGAGAATCAAGATACCTTTCATCTAGGAAGCTAACATCTAGCTAATGTTTGCAAATCATCCTTTATAAGTATTGAATGCTATCTAATGACCAAACCCCACAGAAGAATATCCAGTGCTAGAAAAGGGGTTTCGGTGTTCTTCCTTTAAAACTAACTTTGACTTTTCCCCTCTTTCTAATGATACTGATCAGTAGTAATTCACTTTGAATTTTCCCCTCTTTCAAATGATACTGATTAGTAGTAGTTCAGCCAAATTGGCACATGCTACTCAGACAATACACCAAAACAGGCTTAGGCAAAAAAAAAAAAAAAGAAGCACTAGATATACAAAGTTACACACAAACCTTCCTTTAGTAACAGGACTGATTAGTGAGATCGGTAATAGAATATCAAGTTCATTCAATTTCAAATGTTTTGTGCAAGAGCTATTCAGTCAGTAAATGATCGCATCTCCTTGGTTGTAATGAGGACAAAATCACTTTTAATTATTTCAGAAATGTGATAGTTCTAAGACCATCCAATTGGATGCGGTACAAGTAAAAAACTTCTGCTCTGCAAATCATCATATGAAACAATTAAGAAAGTAACACTAAGGGATGGAAAAGGAGCATAGACGTTCTGCATGTCTATCTTCTGATGTAGATTCTCTCATCGCACAGTGCTTATATGTGTTTGTACGCATTTCGTCCTTGCCTTTTCAGTTGCATACATAATCATTACATCCTACAAAAATACACATAAAGCTAGAGCAATCAGGCCTGAACTTACATCCATGATTGTGATGAAGGAATCTGAGAGCAAAAGAGGGCCAACTGATGCGACATTAACATTCAACTTTAACCTTGAGGATAAATCATCACTTGATAAAGTCTCCACCTGCATGTTAAATGTTTTTAAATATTCACCAAGAGGAATAACCTAACTAGGCAAAATATGTTAATTTGTTGGCCAATCAAAGTCATGCTTACTTTAACAAGATCAGAAATCAACACTCAATGATGATATTTATATTTAAAAAATTAAACTGAATAAGCACATGCTGCATCACAGCTATTGCAGTTTGATCTCTACCAAACAGAATAGCTGAATACGTGAAGAATGGATAATTATGAGAGGTAGACGAACTAATGCAAGCAGACATATCCTACCTTTAAGAAAATAATAACAAAAGCTAAGGTTCTCTTTATCATATTAGTGTTTAAGATTAAAGTGGGTTGGCATTATTCAATACTTTGAATGCTCACCTCTACAAAGGTAAAATGGAACATGCTTAAACCTTCTAAATCAGCTGAAATAGTGTTTTAATAACAACGATATGATGATATGGAGAATTTAACTGGAAGCAATTTTAATCATTCTTCAAAAAGTATGTAAGTACCTGGCAAACAACAAAATCTATAGAGTCAGCAATGAATGGCTCATGTGAACCATCACGGATTCCTGATAAGATGTATCGCTTCAACAGAAAAGCAGGAGTCCAATTAACACTGCAATATGAACAGAAAGAATGTCCAAAGGCAGTTCAATTTTTAGACTCAACAACAATAAGACATATTAATCCAACTATTTGGTGGCCAGAAAAATATGTTACACAAAGTTCTCTGTTCATCAAACAAATCTATGATTTCTTTTGCAACTTTCTAATTTTTGCCACAGCAATATCAATATTGATCATTGACAATTTACTTGCTAATATTAGCTACATCACCAACAATTAAGTATAGAAAAAAAGAGTTTATCATATGGTACAAACAATTTAACACACTCATGAGGGTGAGTAAAATTTCAGTACATTCAAAATAACCGACCGAACTGAATCAATTCAGAAATTCGGGTCAGTCAATTTGGAAATTCAGATTTTTTTAAAAAGAAAAATATCAATTATTTTGGTTAAATCAATTCAGTTTCAGTTATGGATTTTAAAAATCAATTAAACCAATTAAGTTTTTTTATTAAATAATAAAAAAATTAAAAAATCTTCAAGCTTTTTAATTTTAATTAAACAGATTAAGTTTTTATTGAAAAGTATTAATATTTTTTTAAAAAAATTAATTAATTTAGTTATCGATGAAATTAATTATTTTTTTATTGGTTCGATTTGTTCGATTTTAATAGTAAAAATTCATCAATTCGTTAGGTAAAAAAATCAGTTACTTTGGTTTTAACAAATTCGGTTTGGTTGGTTCGGTTTTATAACCGAATGCTCACCCCTAACTTTATGTTCCGTTGTCAACACAACAAATTTTAAAATCAACAACACATGAATATCATGGAAGCTTTCAAACTTATTTTGGAATAAAAATCAACAGCAATGGCATCAAAAAAATGTCCACAAAATAAAAGAACCCATTAGCAATAATACTAATAGTTGAAATAAACACTTAAACCTTCATCCAATCTGCACAAAAGAAATCAAGAAAACATACATAGGAGACCATGGCATGGCAGCTGCAAACTTGTGCGTCTCCAAAAATGTGTTTGAAAGAACAAGAGACTTAACTAGTCTTGGTCGATGTTGTGCAAAGATCAATGCAAGGAATCCGCCAAGTGATGTTCCATAAAGATGAATCTAGCATACAGTGAAGTTATTTGTTATGGTAAACAATCATAAAAAAAAGGTTTAGATGCAAAAAATATAGTTAAGTATATCACTGAACATGAACTTGAAAATTTTTGTGCCTCAAAAAGAGTATTTGAAGTTTTAAAAGTTTGAGCTACGTATAGCAAAAAATGCCAATGCCAAAGAGCCTACAAAATGACTTGATAATGTTGTTCACAATTTATAAAAGGATAGAGTGCAGCTTCAAGGTTAAACCTTACAAGCTTTAAAAAGATAAAGGACTCATAAACCAATAATAGTAGAGCAACATATATTTATACTATTAAATGAACGCTTTGACATAAAAAGATAAAGAACTCATAAAGACTCTATTTCCAAACACTGAAAATTAAAAAAAAATATTAGAATTGCTAAAAAATGTCGGGTATTGCTGGACATTATAGATGTCTCTTTGGCTTCTAAATATTAACTTTCAAAATTTGGAATTATTGAACTTTATATTATTTCCCAAATTGGCTTTTTTTTAAAGTCCACCAAATTATCAGACATTTATAAACTTTTAGAGGAGACCACCATTTGTCTCCATCAACTCTCCTCGGTTGAGAAAAATTGTCATAGCGAGTTAAAAGCAAGATTTAAAATCTCGACTCGGTACCGAGATTTCGATCCCGGACCGGAACGATACGGTTTCGGTATCGTGCCGTGCCGATACAATTTCAGTATTTTTTTAAATATTAAATATAAATGTATATTAATTTTATGAATATTTGATTATTAAATATGCTTTATATTTTGAGATGTTGAATTTATATTTTAATATTTTCTCATAAGATAATGCATATTAAATTTTTATAAAAAATATTTTAAAATTCAAAACTAAATTTAAAATCATTTGAAAGGCTAAAAATAAATTGAAAATTATTTGAAAATCTTAAATTATTTTTTTGAATGTATTTGTAAATTTTTAATTTTAAAAAACTTAATTGAAATGCTTAAGAATTATATTTTTTTTTAAATTCTAGATTATTTTAAATTTATATTTAATTTTAAAATTATTTTAAAATTTTGAAATAATTTTTAATATTTTATAACTATTATTAATAATAGTTTATTTATGAAAAAATACATATTTAAAAAAATAAAAAATTAACTAAACTAAAAAAATAAAAAGAATAGTGGTTTCGATGACCCGCAGAGGTCATTGCGGCACTGCGCCTCTTGCGGAGGGTTTTAGGAATACATAAAATTTTATTAGAATATTTTAGAATTTTAAATAATTTTTTATATATTTTAATGGGATAATTCGATTAGGATTTTAAGAAATATGTTTGACTATCAATTTAAATTAGGCGTTGATTGAATTCATTAAAATAATAATAACATAGCTAGGAGATAAATAAATAAATAATTTATTATATATTTTTAGAATTAAAATATATAATTAATTAGATAATTTTATTAGGGTTTAATTAAGCCTCTTTGGATTATCCATATCATAAATAAGAGTTGATTGAAATAATCAAACTTTAAGTTTAGTTTTAATTTAAAAAAAAAAACTTTAATTAGAAACCCAACAACGCGACCACGGCACGGCCGAGAAGGTCACGCGACCCCTCTGACGCGACCAAGCTCCAGCGCGGCCACGGGTGTCACTCCGGCACGGCCACGGGTGTGGCGCGACCGCGGGAGTCGCTCGACCCCTCTGGCGCAGCCCCGGGGGTCGCGCAACACTTCTGCTGCGGTTGCAGTGGTCGTGTGACCCTTCTGCAGCGACAGCGAGGGTCGCGCGACCATTCTACGATGGCCGCGAGGGTCGCACAACGCCTCTGAGGCTATTGCTAGCCTTGGTGCCGAGTCGTGCCAGTGCTGATCGGCGAACAAAATGAAATGTTTTGCCCATTTCATCTGGCTCGACACGAGATTTCAATCCATGGTTAAAAGTATAAAATCTTTCGTATAGTTCTTGGTTTAGCTATTGGAATTCATCATCAGTAATCCATATGCATTCAGAAAACTATCGTACTTTCCATCTGACATAATATAATGGTGGATTATATCTTTAATCACTTCTTTTAATGTTTGAGCTATCTTTAACTATCTTTAATCACTTCTTTTAATGTTTGAGCTATCTTTAATCACTTCTTTTAATGTTTGAGCTAATGGCAAGTGAGTATTAGGTCCATTATTTACCATTACATCTTAATCTTCTAAGTTTTGATTTTCAATATTGAAAATGTTGTTGATAGTCGTGTGTTGGTAGATGGAAATAAGGGTTAGAGCTTATTTTCTTTAGAACTTTTTAGGGACCAACATTCCTTGAATGAAGTTTCTTATAAACCTTTTTTGCATATTGTTCTTGCCTTATACAAACCATAATCATATCGCCTTTCTTAAATTCAGCAAACTTTCTTTTTAGATGAGCATGTATCTTATATCTTTCATTGCTCTTAGCAATTTTTGAAAGACAAATTCAGCCAAAGAATTTGATTCCATGTGGTAACATGATATCAAACAAGTAGAAAAGTAAATCATCCAAACTTATGTTGACTACCTATCTGACCATTTGAGGGTGGAAAGAGGAAGGAAACTCCAACTTGGTATTCATCAATTTCCATAAGATTCGCCAAAAGTAGCTTGAGAACTTTACATTTTGGTTAGAAATAATTGTTAATAGCAATCCATAAAGACGAACAATTTTCTTTAACAAGATCTTAACAATGTCGGCAGCATTTGAAGTTTTGATCATGCGATAAAATGTGTCATTTTTGGAAAACTATCCATCACTACAAATATAGAGTTATGTCCTCTGATGGGTTCTAGGCAAAACAAGCATGAAATTCATGGTTAGATGCTTCCATGGTTTGTGAGATCATGCCACGGTTTATGTGGCACAAGAAGTGGCATATACAAATCTATATTTTTCTTTCTTCCTTTAGATAACTAGCATGTGTGACACCAGGAAATAATCTTAGCCACATCTTTCTTAAGGCTAGGCCAATAGAAACGATCTTTGACCATTGCAGTGGTCTTATCCTTTCTAAAATGACATGCTTCTCCTCCAACATGTAACTCCCATATCACTCGCTCATGAAGAGAAATATTCGGCAACCAAAGTAGGGTTCCCTTAAAGAAATACCTCATGGTGTTGAAATAACTCGAGCACAACTAAGTTTACAACAAGGTGCAAGAGAGGGTGAGGTGTGCCTTCTTGGAAATTTGATCAAGATGCATGTAGAAAAGTTTTAGCTAGAATGATGATAACGGATGAACTCCCTTTCAAATTTATAGAAGGAGATGGGTTTAAAGCATTTATAACCATGATATGTCCATAGTTTTGAATTCCTTCAAGATGGATGATTGCACATGATTGTGAATTTTCACTATTATAGTTGATAATCCAAGTTCAAATGATGTTATCATCAACATTTTTTTTTTAAAAAAAAAGATGGTTAATTGGTATTCCACTATTTTGAAGGGAGAATACATTCATATAAGGTGTGTAGCTCATATAATCAATTTGATTGTTATTGATGGATTAAAAGATATAAATGAATATGTGATTAGAGTTAGGAATGCGATTAAATATGTTAAGCAATATTAAGCAAGTTCAAAGAATACTTTCTTGATGTTTAATGTAGCTTAAAATTTTAAAAGAGCTTTTGATAGGCTTGATGAACAAGATCCATGTTTTAAATTAGATCTTCAATCTAAAGATTGACATGTTGTTGTGAATGATGATGGAGAGATGATACTTAGATCCAATGGTAAACCTAAAAGAGAATTGAAGACTTTTGATGGGAAACCAACAAGTGCATATTGGAATAATGTTAGGCTTTTCGCATCTTTATTGGAAGTTTTTTATGAGCTAACATTAAAAGCTTCAAGTTTCTTGTATGTCACCTCCAATGCTTTTGCTTACGAGATTAGTTATATTCATACTATATTGAAGGAGTGACAAGAAAGTAATGATCTTAATGTGTGTTCAATGGGGATTAGAATGAAAAATAAATTTGACAAATATTAGGAAGATCCTGAGAAGATGAATAACTTGCTTTATATTGCGGTGGTGCTTGATACAAAGCAAATTAGATTTCGTGGAATTTATATTGGTTGAATTATATGGAGATGAAAAGGGTGCAAGAGCAAGAAAGATAATAAAGGAAACTTAGTTTATTCTGTACAAGAATTATAAGGAGAAAATGGATCCTCGAGAGTTTTATCTATTTTAAAATCATGTGACAATGACATTGAGCCAAAAAAATATAAGTCAAATGGATTTGTAAAGACAAATGCTTAAATTTTGATATTTTCTCAAATTGCTCATGCTAACATTCCAAGATCAACACTTGCTTCGGAATCCACTTTTAGTACTGGTGGTTGGGTAATTGACTCCTAGGGTAGTATAAAGCCTTATTTGTATCCAAGATTGACTTTAATTAAGTTTGAAGTCAATCAATGTTGAAGAAATTTTGGAGGATGTGAAAAAATTTGAAAGCAGTAAATTTTTTCTTTTAAAGAAAAATATAGTTAGATTTTTCTTTATGATTATAAAGTATTAATTTATTTGACTTGCATATTATCATTTTTTTGGTCATAATTCTCAAAAACTTGTAATTTTTAGTTTTGAATCTTTTGATGAGTAATGACTTGTAGTATTCCCTGATTGTTGGAAATGTCATTAATGATTGTGTAATTGATTGACAAACTAAAATTTGTTATGTATTTAATTTTGTGACATGCAATGTATTTTATTCAGTTAACATTGAAGCTGCAGAGTTCATGGTGGAATTGAGAATTTGAGATTGAATTATGAAAGTATTTGAGGGACATGAAGCTTTGTCACATGTAGATTGAAATTTGTAGTCATCTCTTTCAGAAGAATGTAAATCATTATATGTATTTTGAGGTATTTTATTTGGTTAATTCTGTGATATGCAAGAATGTAAATAATTGTATTTATTTTAAGATTTTATTAGGTTAATTTTGTGAATGCATAAGGAGATTAATTCTGTGAATGTAGGGGAGATACTTTGATTTCTTTCGGCAATTTACCAAATCGCATAGCCACGTTTCCCGAATACCCAAATTGTATACCTAATTTTCATATTTACCAAAACATATAACCAAGTTTTCCCAAAAGTATAATGGTCCTGCTCTGAAGTGATTCCGAGGTTCCTAAGGCCATCAGCTCGCTTCAAACCAAGTTCATTGCACGTTTTGCATCCTCCTTAGTGTAACAATGCCCTTAGATATGAATTTCACAGCCTAGATAGAGAGTTGTATGTTTCTGAAATTCACACGGCCTTAAGATATTTTGTCACAAGCTCATTAGAGGACTTTGGCCTATCATACTCATTCACCGACACTACCAAAGGGTTTTTAAGACTCCTGATTCAGACCATGTCTAGATTTTAAAATTCTAAATATTATAGAGTCATCAACGAGATTTGATCAAAACTCGTTGATGTCCTGTAGGCACCTCAGAAATGTTGGTGCAAGAAGCATCACATCAAACATATGTTTTAATGTATTGTAAGTTTAAAGTTAGGATATTTTGTAATCTAATAAGTATGTCAAGTGTGCAGGTAACTTGACAAAGGACACGTCGTGGTAGGAAAACCAATTGGTGGGAAGCCCTAATTGGGAACTAGACAACGACAAGTCCTAGCTCAGAACCAGGCAACAACAAAACCTAGTTAGGAACTAGGTAGTGGAAGAACTAGTTGATAACTAGGGGTGAAGTTCAAGTGCGTCAGTTGGGAGCTGAGCACTTGGCAAAGATAAAGTCCTAGAGGTACCAAGCAAGGTAAGTTGAGTTTCGAGCAACGGGTGTTGTTCGAAACCTTCAACTTGTGTAAATACTCTTTGTACGCTAACTCTACATCACAAGAAGCTACTTGGTGTTCCAGGCGACTGGATGGAGTCCGGGAGACCTAGTGGAGATAAGTTTTGACCAACTGAATCCAGAACTTCTAAGAGATCAGAGCGAGTTGCAGGCGACCTTAATGTCCGAGCGACCGGAGTAGCTTCCAAGCGACTGAAGGCGCAATCCAACGATCCGGAGGAGACAGTCAAGATAAGTGTTTGACCATGCTCTAGGCGCCTGGAGGGATTTAGACGACTAGAGTCTGCTGAATCAACATCAACACAGATAAAGTTTGTAGTCGAGTCACCATGTTCCAAGCGACCGAAAGGGATCGGAAGAGTTTCAATCAACGTTAGATTAGGTTCTATAAAAGGAGACTCGAGGCACTTGTTTTTCATCAATTCCTTCTTCGAATACTCTTCTAAGTGCTCCTATTCTCATGTTGTTGGCAACCTGCATTCATGCTCTTCAAAGATCAACCGACAACCTAGGGCTTTGTAACTTTTATTCTCTTTAAGTTACTGTACTCTTTATTATTAGTCATGCTTAAACTTAAATTCTTGTTTCTCCACCTCTAGAAGCTTTCTGGGAAGGAGATCTTTAATAAGAATTTACATATTTTTATTTAGTTCGAGCTTGTCATATAATTAGGTTAAGTGTTTTAGATATTGTTTAAGTTTGCTCTTGCATGTTCAGACTTGATTAGAGAAACGGGTTGTGCTTAGTTAAGTTAATACTTAAATTAGAATATTCTTGTTAATTTCATTTTCATTGCATGCTTAGTTAAGTTAATACATAACTTAGAATATTCTTGTTAATTTTATTTCCATTGCATACTTATTGTTTGTCTCTTTAAATTACTAAACTATCAACTCATAAAATTTTATATACAATATTCACACACACACCCCTCCCTAGCATAGACACGGTCCTATAAATTAGTATCAGAGCGGGTTGAGTTAATAGTACATTAGGGAAGCTTAGTTAAGCGCATGTCTAGGTTGATAAGAAGTATCCTACCTAGTGCATCTAACTAAGTGGAACTGAAGCTAAGTCACCCTATTCTAAATCAGTTAGATCAAAATTTTGTATTAAGTTTGTTTGAGTGTGTTGATTCTTTTATTGGCTTTGTCTAAGGCACATGAGTGTCTGCCCCTGAGCCTTGCCACAACCTGGAAGTTGATTTAAGAAACACTCATTTGACTAACCCAAAGCACAACTTGAATCAAACCTAGGATTAGATTTGCATTTTTCTAATTAAAATTTACAGAAATATTAATCCGAGCCTAGCTCGAACCAAACCCTAACCTCAAATCAAACCTAACCCAAACCTACCATAATCCTATCCTAGACCTAAGAACAAATACTTGTTCACTACTTACCTAAGATTTGTCAAAATCTTAGAGAATTTTTCTATCTTAATGGCTTTGTAGGAATGTTATAGCACAACCCTTCCTCTTTTCAATGACAATAACTTTGTCTATTAGAAGGAAAGGATGAAATACTATTTAATGAATCAAGTTGACAGTTGAAAAATCATAAAAGATGGAATCAACTTGCCGAGAAGATCAGATGGTGAACTACTCCGATTTGAGTCATGGACTGATAGAGTGTCAAGAAAACAGTGCAAGCAAATACAAGAACAACTACAACCATTCAATGTAGTCTAACTCAAGCGCAGATTGAGAAAGTTAAACCATTTAATAGTGCAAAAGAGTTGTGAGAGATGCTAAGTGAAATCAATGAAGAACCAACTATGAAGAACCAATAAATCAAAGTAAGTCAGTTGCACAACACTCATGGCCAAATCAAACTCCGATGACTCAACCATTGAAATTCAACATGAATGGATGCTAGAGATGCTCCATATACAACTAGGAACCAAGAGATGTTCTCCACACTTAAGCTCAAGGAAATGAAGACAGTGTTTTTCAGAAACAATGACAAGCTGAAGATACTTGGGTCAGCTAACATTATTATTAATTCAATTTTATTTATTTTAAAAAAAGAACTCGGGTGTAGTGCTAAATATGCAAGAGTTCGCGTTCCAGGATCCGACTGTAACGTATCGGCAAGGATCGCTACATCTCTATGAGAACTTGGGTGTAGTGTTAAATAGGCAAGAGTTCTCACACTATAGGTTGGATAAGAACAAATATTATAAAAAATCTAATAGTCTAAGATTTGGAACATGAAACATAGGAACCCTCATTGATAAATCAATGGAGGTAGTAAATGCGATGATTAAGAGAAAAATTAGTATTTTGTGTATACAAGAAACAAAATGGGTAGGCAAGAAGACAAAGATGATAGAGAACTCGGGTTTTAAGTTATGGTACATAGGAAAGAGTAAAACAAGAAATGGAGTGGATATTGTTGTAGATAGTTCGTTAAAAGATGAAGTTGTAGGAGTAGTTAGAAAAAGGGATAAAATTATAGCTCTCAAGATAATAATGACGAAAGAAACTATGAACGTAATTAGCGTATATGCACCTCAAGTAGGATTAGATGAAGCTACCAAATTAAGATTTTGGGATGACCTAGATAAAGTATTACAAAATATTCCACTAAATGAAATGATTTTTATAGAAAATCATCTAAATGAGCATGTTGGAGTGAAAAATGAGGAATACGAGAGGGTACATGGAGGTTATGGGTTTGGAACGAGAAATGAAGAAGGAAAAACTATATTGGATTTTGCAATAGTATATGACCTTATATTAGCTAATACATATTATAAGAAAAGAGAAGAACACTTGGTCACGTTTAAAAGCGAAAATAATAAATCACAAATTGACTTTATTATGGTTAGGAAGAGGGATAGAAAGATTTATAAAGATTACAAGGTCATCCCTGGAGAAAGTTTAACTACCTAACATAAGTTAGTAGTGTTGGATATACGCCTCAAACATAGTATCAATAGAAAGAAAATTTATACGACTCCTAGAATTAAGTTATGGAAGTTAAAGTATGGAAAACAAAACATATTTAAGAAGAAGGTAGGAGGAGTACAAGTATTAGGGAAAATATATGGTGACCCCAATACGACATGTGATAAGATGTTATCAAAGTTGAAAATAATAGCTACGAGTGTACTCAGTGAGTTAAAGGGGCATGCACCACTAAATAAGAAATCTTGATGGTGGAATGAGAAAATACAGGAGAAAGTAAAGGAAAAAACGAATAGCTTATAAGGAATTATATATTTATAAGAATGAGGAAAACTTAAAAAAAAATATATTAGCCAAGAAAGAGACTAAAAAAGTAGTGAATGAAACAAAGAATTAAACTTTTGAATGATTATATCAAAAATTGAATACAAAAGAAGGGGAAAGAGACATTTATAGAACAGTGAAAGCAAAAGAAAGTAAGACAAGAGATCTTACCCAAATAAAATGTATTAAAGATGAATGCAAAATGATGCTCATAAACGATGGAGAAATAAAAGAGCGATGGAAGAGGTATTTTCATTAACTTTTCAATGAAGGTTTAGGTGACCAACTTAACTTAGATAATTTAAGTAGGTCAAATGAGTATAGAAATTTAAATTTTTATCCTAGAATTTAAATTTCAGAAGTAGAATAAGCTTTAAATATGATGTATAATGGAAAAACCATTGGACCCGATGATATCCCGATAGAGGTATGGAAGTGTCTAGGGAAATAAAGTATTGAATGACTTATAAAATTATTTAACATGATATTAAAAATGAAAAAAATATTTGATCAATGGAGGATAAGTACTCTAGTTTCTTTATATAAGAACAAGGGAGACATACAAAATTGTGCAAACTATAGGGGTTTTAAACTAATGAGTCATACCATGAAACTTTGGGAAAGAGTAATAGAAAAAAGATTAAGGAAGGAGACCACGGTGACCGAAAATCAATTTGGGTTCATGCTTGGAAGGTTGACAATAGAAGTTATACATCTTCTTAGGCAAATAATTGAAAAATATTGGGAGCAGAAATAAAATTTACACATAATATTCATTGACTTAGAAAAATCTTATGATAGAGTCCCAAGAGAAATTATATAGAGAATTCTAGAAAAGAGATGGGTTAGCGTAACATATATTGATCTAATTAAGGATATGTATAAAGATGTAACGATCAGAGTGAAGACTTTAGGTGGATTAACTGAAGCATTTTTAATAAAGATAGGATTACATCAAGGATCAGCTCTAAGTCCCTATCTTTTTACACTAATCATGGATGAATTCACTGGACATATTCAAGATACAGTACCGTGGTGTATGTTGTTTGTAGATGATATTATTTTGGTAGATAAGACACGTGAATGAGTAAATGTTAAACTAGAATCTTGGCAAAAAATACTAAAAATAAAATATTTTAGACTTAGTATAGTAAAGACAGAATATATGAAATTTAAGTTTAACAATATTAGACATAATGAGATAATTGTTAAGATAGAAGATAACGAGTTGTGTGGAACTGAGAGCTTTAAGTATTTTGGATCATTTTTGCAAAATGATGGCGAAATTGAGAGAGATATCTTACATAGAATACAAGCAGGATGTTGAAATGGAAGAGAGCGTCGGGTGTTTTATGTGATCGTAAAGTACCTCTAAAACTTAAAAGAAAATTCTACAAAATGATAGTTAAACCTGCTATGTTATATGGAGCTGAATGTTGGGCAATGACTCAAGCACATGAGCAGAATATGAGAGTTGCAGAGATAAGGATATTAAGGTGGATGTGTGGACATATGAGAATGGATAAAATAATAAATGAGAGTATTATAGAGAAAGTCGGAGTAGCATTTATTGAGGAAAAACTCCGAGAGACACGTTTGAGATGGTACGAGCATGTACTTAGATGACCAATAAATGCTCCAGTTAGGCGATGTGAAACTATGACAATACACACATCAAACAAGGAAGAGGAAAACCAAAAAAGATTTGGGTGGCAACAATAAAATTGTTGGTAATGCCCACGTAGGGGCATGATTAACATGTCATGGAGGATAATGGGATGATGGCCCATTATCTTTAACCACCCCTCTCCACTATCTCTTTGATATGCATTAGTATATATAGGGCTTTGGGCATCAAGAGAGGGGTGAGTGATCAAAGAAAATTGTCGGAGATCGCTTGCGGAAGAAGTTGATCATTCGCCGTTGTAGATCACCGGGTCAAGGGTTGAGGCGTTGTGAAGTAGTGGTAATAGTTCAATTCTCGTGACTATTATCCCGACTACGAGTTGTTCGTAGTTTTCGGAGTTGAAGGCAACATCAATTGAGGTATATCGAGAACTCAACTCATTTTGTATTTGTAATATCTTATTTGCTTTCGTTATGTCGAAACGAAAGTTCGACATTGGTATCAGAGTCAGGTTCAATGGAAGATCCCTAAGCGAGAGACCATCGGAGCCGATGGTATCGTCGTCGAACTCGCCGACGAGTAACGGTTCTTCGCCGTCTCGATGAGGTTCTCCCCGGTGAAGAGTTCTTCTATATGGACTTTAAAAGAAGAGAGGACACAGACCGCGTCGCACGCCGACACCGAGTCATGGGCTGGTGAACGATGTTTGTTGTGGTAGAGATTGTCGCGGCAAAAGCATGAATCGTGGGCGTCGGCAACCTCGTGAGGAGGATCGCGATCAGCATCCGTAGCTGGCGAGCATCAACTACTGCGTCGGGAGGCCGATGATTGGCAGCCAAGGACGGCAACCGCCTTTATCGCGACATGGGCATGTAGCGTCGTGGCGTGGGCGTAAGGCGGAGACAAAGAAGATCGCATTTTTTCTTTGAAGAAAAATTTGTTTTTTTATAAATCAAAAGAAAAAGAAAATAGCTACATTTTTTAATTACTGCATATTTAATAAAATGTTATCACAAAAAATCCAAAAGACAATATATATTGGGTCAAAATAACAACAAAGAACCATGCATTGTTTTGAGAATTATTCACAGAACCGTGTGTTATTTTTAAAATTATTATTATTATTATTTTGAGAAAACAATTGGTTTGAACCAGACTAATTTGGTCTAAACCAGAACCGATCTGAATCAACCCGGTTCATTTATTCATACCAATTTGACTATGTGAGATCGGTTCGAATTAGATTAGGCCAGATTTGATCGAAATGAGCCTTGGTTTGATTAATAAATCTGAACCAATATGTGATAAATGTGACTGGTAGTGGGTACCAAATCTTAGTCTGAATGGTGAGATGTAGTCCCGAAATATAGTGTATGGTGTCCGTTGACTCATACGCTCATCTAGGGGTCTATACTCAAGTCATTTGGATCTTGATGATTCATAAGGTTGTGATATTAAGCATCAATTGTCACTAAAGTTTTTTTTTCTTTTCTGTGTGATAGAGAAATGGCTGCAACAAAGTCTGTCATAATGGATCTCGTAAAGGGTGACAAGTTGAATGGTGACAACTACAATATTTGGCACCGGAAGATTCAATTTGTCTTCGAGGAACAAGAACTCGAAGAGGTTCTAATGCACGAGATGGTGGACCCCGGGGAGGGTACCACGTCACAAGCGAGACGAGATCAGGAGGTATATCGTGCTTAGAAAAAGAAAGATAGCCAAGCTAGGGTGATCCTTCTTAACAACATGCTCGATGAGCTGATCCCAATATATAAGCAGTATCCTACTACTAAGTTGGTATGGTATGCTCTCAAAGAGCATCATGGCATCTCGTCAGCCCCTAAGATAAGAATGCTGACCTATAAGTTCATTACATAAAAAAAGAGGCACAATCATACTATGAAACAACATTTAATGCATATGTCAAGTATGATTGCTTCTCTGAAAAATATGGGGGAGTCTATGTCTAATGAGCTTTAGATACTAGGTGTGATCCAATCATTGCCCGACTCCTGGGATATTGTTAAGATCTATCTCACACACACTGAGAGTATCAGTACTTTCATGGATGTGAGCAGGCATTGTGAGCTCGAGGAGGAGTGCCAAGAAGTGACTAGGTCTACTTTAGGTCATGCTTACATTACAGAGTCAAGTAAGGGCTCCTGAGGTACAAAGCGCAAGTGGCGCAAGCATGAGAAGAAGACAAAAGTCTATGGCAAGAGGAAGCCATTTGTGAAGGCCGACGAGAAAGGACAGAAATGCAAGAAGAAGGAACTCGAAAAGAATAATGTTCGATGTTATGTATGTGCTAAGCTTGGACATTTCGCACGCGAGTGTAGCGAGCGAAAGGTACATCCTTCTTTACATGGTATGAGTTATGTGTCATCCAGTGTGATGTTTGCTAACTCTTCTCCTTT
>JBBUKS010000001.1:4494874-4505997 GCA_038050645.1 Hedychium gardnerianum | reverse complement strand
CTAATTCTTAAAAAATAGGAGATAAAATCTAAACTAACTTTTAGAAAAGAAAATTAATCCTAAAAATTTAAAATAAAGAAAAATGTTAAAAGACCAATTTTAGAGTTTTGATAGCTATTAGAAAGTCATTCCTTCTCATCCAGACTCTGAATAGATTGCAACTGCGTTAGTAGTCCACAGATTGGTCATATTCTTTGTTAATAGTTTCGATCGGCCCCAAAGGAAGATTGATAGCCTCGTTTTTTTCTCATCACAGTTCGAAGGAGAACATAACCGTATTAGAGGATATAAATTATGGCAAAAGGCGAAACGCTTGCCCTCAGCGCTCTCGCCAGTCCGTCCCAGGACCAACACGGAGGAGGTAAATCACGAGGACTAATCTAGCCAGCTCGAATAGTGATTAGTGCATAAGGGGGGCAGGATAGAGGATATAAATTGATTGCATTATTAAATGCTCTGCATCACTTAAGTAGTAATTCAAATAGGCTATGGCAGTCTTTATCAATGAATAGATGTCTCTTCCGGTCCAGGCAAAATGGTCACTGTAGGTCAGGACGTGACTCGAGATTTGAGTGTGTCTGGCCATAGGTACCTGGCTGGTAGTCCTGCATAAAATGCAATTCCCAATTCGGTATGGTTCGAGCGTGAACCCATACAGATCTGGAGTAGTTAAGCACTGACGAAGGGGCCGACTCCTGGCCGGTCTGCACAAGGCGTCGATGATCTAGGTGCAATACTTGACGAGGGGCCGACTCCTGGCCGGTTTGCACAATTGGGCAGTTCCCCTTGCTCGGTGCCCGCTGGCCCCTTTTTCGGTAACTGCTAATGCCTACTCCTGCGCTTATCCCACTGTCCGATGATACGTACATGGCATTCTTATCCCACTAGCTACTTTCTGCACAATTTCTTACTGGCTGGTAGCTGCGCTTCTTACTTCTAAGTTGTGGGAATAGGAGGATTGCTTCTCTTTCTCCCGCGCCTGCTAGCGTCAGGGGCAGCTGATTCGTCTCGTGCGTCCATACCAGGAACTGAATGATGGGAGAACAAGTAAGGGGAAGGAACGAGTGACAACGACGTGATTGATCGAGCTAGTAATGGGAGGCAATGAATGTTGTTCGCTGTATATTCGTCCCATAAGCAATACAACACTTATTGTTAGATCTACATCCGTTTTTTATCACCTAACCTCTTTTCTTTTGTGATCTTTGAATCCCAGGAAGTATGAAAAGATTGGTCTTTCCCTTTGCTTATTTGGGTTATAGGAATGTACTTTCAAAATGAAATTGACCACGTTGCCCTGTCTACACGTCGTCCCGTCGTTCTCACTTAGCCCTTGAGTTAACTTAAGAGCTTAATAAGGTCTGAGTGAGAACAACGGGACCAGCTTTAGGGACCGCAGTCCACAGTATGCGAAGCTCTTTGTGGGAACTTTTCTCGATCCACTTTCATTCAATTTATCAATCTTCCAATGAGGAGGAATCCAAAATTTATTACTATAAAAAAATAGTTCATTCGATTAATTATTATACAAGTACCAGAAGAAAAACACTCGATCGCCAACAGCAGCAGTCGAATAAAGGAATGGCCTTGCCCAATAGTTATTCGAGGCACTCCTAGATTCATTATTATTAGTTGATCTTGGAATTCACTTCCGTCAAGTATCTTATGAAAAAACAGAATTTTCTCTTTATTTTGTCTTGTCCGTCTTTCTTACTTGAATTGCTGTTGATCGAGACTGCCCAATAAGTGCTTCGCTGTGGACTGCGGTCCTTAGCAACAAGTTTAACATGGTTACCTTTGACTCTTTTCCTCAGCATCAGTCATACTATAGGATTCAAAATTAGGAAAGCTTTAGTATTCAGACGTCACTTCACAGCTTGAGGTCTAACATGATGTACCATTGACTCTCTCGTCCTGTCTCATTATATATAATTAAATTATTTTAATAAAATATATAAAATATAATTAAAATAAAAAATATTAATAAATTTTATTAATTCATATAAATCAAATTTAAATATATAAAAAATATATTTTTATTAATTCATATAAATTAGATTTAAATATATAAAAAATATATTTAAAATAAAAAAATTCTGATAATTTTTATTAATTCATATAAATCAGTAAATCATATTTAAATATATATAAAATATATTTAAAATAAAAAATTTAAAATTTTTTATTAATTCATATTAAATCAGTAAATCAGATTTAAATATATTAAAAATAAAAAAAAATCTGATAAAATTTATTAATTCATATAAATAAAATTTAAATATATAAAATTATATATTTAAAATTAAAAAATTCTAATTTTTTTAATTAATTCATATAAATCATATTTATATTCTAATAATTTAATTTTTACTGTTTTATATTTTTATTTATTTATTAATTATTATTAATTTCAACGGTCTTGATTCTTAATCATGTCAAATATAATAATTTCATCAATTCGAAAGGATATTACTTGAAATTATGCAACATGTTCGGATCATAAAAATTCAAATATTATCAGTTATATTTTTTGTGGCAAAATAACAAATGACGAAATTTATCAACACAAGTTACGTATAGTTGGGGGCAATAGAAATGTGAAAAATTATCCGAAATGTCCCGAATATGTTAAAGATGAAATTAGAGAGTTCATGCAAAAAAAAAGAGTAATTTGAAGAACCAAATGGATGAAATACTCATTCTGATGATATTAATGATTTGAAAGATTTGGAAGAACATGATGATGATTATCAAACTAAAGTGAAAGGGAAATGACCAATACCCGATCCAAACATCCATGCTACATTCCAAGGTAAAAAAGTATAAACAAACTGGATCTATTAATCTTTATTTTATGAAAGATGCCGATGAAATTGTCAAACAAAGATGTGCAAAAAATAAAGGATAATTTAATGAAAATAAAAAGAAGTTAAGAGATATTACGGTTGAGAAATTTGCTAGATGGACGTATGATGCTGAAATTCCTTTCAATGTCGTTAAATATGATTCTTTTGAGTCTTGTATTGAAGCTATTGGACAATTTGGATCGGGGATGAAACCTCCATCATATCATGAAGTGAGGGTTAAGTATTTGAAGAAGGAGTTGGCAAATACGAACTCACTTCTCAAATCCCACGAAGAAGATCATGCTAAGTATGGATGCACAATCATGGCAGATGGGTGGATGGATAAAAAGGATAAGACTCTTATAAATTTTTTAGTAAATGATCCTAAAGGAAGCGTATTTGTTGAATTAGTTGATGCTTCATACTATTCTCACATAGCTGATAAGATGTTTGAGTTACTTTCTAAATTTGTGTATCACATTGGAGAAAAAAATGTGGTTCAGATTGTAACAGATAATGCAAGCTATAATCTTAGTACAGGTAATATTTTAAATTTATGTTACTTTCAATTAATAATTGGATCATATTTTTAATTTTTTAACTAATTTTATTTTGTTTTTTCAGGTTGTCTTTTGGAAAATCAATTTCCACACTTGTACTAGGCTCCCTGTGCAGCTCATTGTTTAGATTTATTGCTCGAGGATATATTCAAAATTTCTCATCTCAGAAAATTGCATGAACGGACATTGATGATGAATGATTATATTTATAACAGATCGCAAGTATTGAGTATGATGAGAGAGTTTACTGGACAGAGAGACATGGTAAAAATCGCAAAGACACGTTTTGCAACCATTTTTTTTTTACTTTAAAGCGGTTTGATGTATAACAAGCAAATCTAAAAAAGATGTTTACATCTGAAAAGTGGGCAAATAATCGATTTTCTAAAGATACTGCGGGAAAAGTGTAGCAAAAGTGATATTGATGCCTTCTTTTTGGAAAAATATAGTTTTTGCATTAAAAGTTAGCAATCCATTAGTGAAAGTATTGCGACTAGTAGACGGTGAAAAATGATACAGAAGTTAGCAGTCCATTAGCACTCCATCGACTTTTGCACGCAACCGGATATTTCTTGAATCCAAAGTGTTTTTACTCAAACCCTAACATAGAAAATGATACAGAAGTGATGGAGGGTTTGTATAAGTGCATATCTAGATTGGTGAGAGATGAGGATTTACAAGATATGATCACGAATCAATTAGAAAAATACAAGAAAGTAGAATGACTTTTTGGTTTGCCAATGGCTATCAGACAAAGAACTTCAAAATCACCAGGTAAATCTGTAAATAATTTATTGTGCAATACTGCAATATCAATATTGAATGATAATAAAGTTAATTAAGATTGTTTTTGTGTTTCAAGCTGATTGGTGGTCTTCTTATGGTGCATCAACACCTGAATTAAAAACATTTGCAATGAAGATTTTAAACCTCACATGCTCTTCTTCAGGCTGTGAACGTAATTGGAGTGTTTTTGAACATGTAAGTTGGAGTTTTTTTAATACATTAAAATTTATATTATGGACTTAACTTTTTTACTTTTTAAATTTTTGGTAGATACATTCTAAGAAAAGAAATAGGTTGTTTCAACAACGATTGAATGATTTGGCATATATCAAGTATAACAGAGCTTTGAGGCGAAGATATGATATGCGAAATAAGATTGATCCTATTACTTTGTCAGAGATAGATGATAGTAATGAATGGTTGTTGGAAAAATTGGATGATACAACAATGATAATGATTTTGTCTATGAAGGTGAAAATTTGTGTTGGAGTGATGTAGCACGAGCATCTGGGGTTGGTGAAAGTGTGTATGACTTTCGATCTTGAAATACGGCTTCTTCAAAAGGAGCATCATCGTCTGCTTCAGTAAAAAGAAAGCAATCTTCAACTCAAACTAGTCTTGTAGATGAAGAAGAGATTAACTTTGATGATGAAACTGAAGAAGATACCGATGGAGCTGATGACGTAGATTTGGACAATGAAGATGAAGAAGTTGATTATTTTGATATTTGATATTTTATCTATCACATTTTCAAACACTTTTGATTTATTTTTAGTTTTTGAATAATCTATAGCTTCATCAAAGAATATTTTGTTTATGGTCATTTGGATTTTCAAAGAATTTTAATAGATATAATAGTCTTTTTATTTATTATGTTTTTTTCATAAAACATGCGCTTCGCTTTGCGCTTTAAGCCCCAAGACCTTGGAGCGCTTTTTTGTGCCTCGCGCTTTTGACAACTATGCACTCAACACTTTAATTCTCTGAACGACTTTTAGTGTATTGAATATACTCGATGATCTTGGCTTAACTTGAGATATGTTGAAACTTCAACAATGATGCAAAACCCACTTTCTTCGGTCATTTCAAGTCTTCAATGTTGTCGATGCTTCAAGGATTCTTCTCATGATCCTTTTGGTCCTTTAGATGTATTGAGCCCTTCAAGCTTGCTCTACGCCAACCTTTGCCTTGCCTTCGAGTTCATCTCATTCTGGGCCTCCAAGCTATCAAACTACAAACCAACTTAGCCACATGAGCACAACTTGACTCAGTTGAGTCAGTCTTTCCCTCTCCATGAGAAACCTGCCAGCTCCTGGTCGACCTCGACCTCTTGGTTCAACGATCTTTCAAGCTCCATGTGCAATCTATTAAGCATGCATGCTTGACATATTGATCAAGAAAACATAAGAAGACCTATTTTAAATCTTTTTTAAACCACATCAAAACAACTAATCAAAGTTAATCACTTGGGACATGATTGCACCAATAGGTTTGAATATTTTAGAGAACCGAGAGTGGTGATGCATGCACCATGAGAACTTAATTAGAATTAGGTTAATTGAACAATCAGTCATTAGAATTCAAGAAACCCTGCAAAGACAAAATAGGAATGTGGAATCACTACTTGTAACTTGGAAGCTCGGCCCACACCTTGTTGGTTCCTTGATAGATGTGCTCATCTATGAAGTGTCAGTAGATTACAGGTAGAATTTTCTCCAATCTCTATATAGGACGTGCTCAATTGAGGATTTGTTCGTTTTTATGGCATAGGCTGTTGACGTCCTTTGGTCAAAGACTGTTGAGGAAGAATATGCCTTGAATATGGTTGGATGCTTGAAGAGATGATGAAGCACTGTGTTAAAGAGAAAGCAATGTCAGCCATTTTTTAAGCCCTAGAATACTGTTTGAGTGATTTTTTTTTTTTTCAATTGTTGATGGGGGTTCAAGTCCAAGTGTTTATTCTATTCGTAAATCATCATTCAAGTGCTTCCTGTTGAATCGGTTCAGTTTGTGTTAAATCAAACTGATTCTTCACCCACTCTGATTTGTCCATATTGTTCAAACTGTTTGAAGCTCATACAAATTGGAATCGTGTGATTCAAATATTGAATCACATGATTCTGAAAACATTGACTAAACCTTGCAAGCTCACCTCATTCTCAACTATTATCCAAATTGACCATCTCACCCTTATCCATAGTTACTTACCCTAGTCGACGGTTTCATCTCATCTTCACGACCACTCCATATACTGCAACCTTGTCTAAGAAACATCAACCCTTGACACCAATTATGAATGCCAAACCTTAATAGCTTAACACCATCTCTCAACATTGCACCATATGACTGCTTGCATGACCACCCAATTAAAAAATCATAGGATCACATGACCACCTAATCATTCTCTATCAAGCTACACAATGCTCCAATTATGTTCTTTACATCCTCCCATTATATTTTCTGTTAAACTTCTGTAAGTTTCTTGGTTATATTCATAGGTATAACCTCATTAATTTGTTCTAGTTTTCCTAAATTCTTATTTTTCTGAATGACAATTTAATGCTTTGATTTTATTTCCATTTTTCTTCATTCTACAACAACGACCAACTGTGAGTTTCAACAACTCCACTTCTCAACAGAACCATATTTTCATATCTACTTGTATTAGTCAATTAATTTTACACAGCCTTCCCCAGCATTCACAAATTAAGTCTTTTTCTATTTCTTGAGCCTTTTGTCTTAACCATTTTATTTCTTGTGAGAACATTATGTTTATTTTTCTTTTAATCCTCATATTTACCAAATTTATTCATTTTCCTAAGAGTTTTCTTATATTTGAAGTTCCTAAACAATGTTCAATCTAACATACTAACTTTAACTATAATTATTATGCCATCATATTAAATCTGTCATTGCAAGAATCATTTTACAAGATTCGTCTTTTCGTCCTTGAGTAATGTGCCTGCTATTGCTTGTAGTTCCTAAATACAAATAATAGTTTGTACACTGCAATAGTGAAAGTTGAGCATGGAGGTGCTCTACATACAGAAGAAGCTCAACGGGCAGCACATGCCTTGCGTGTTGACTTTGAAAATGGTGGCATCCATCTTTCTGACGGTAACTAATCTTCGACTGAACTTTTTCTTGCTATCTATTTCTCTATTTTGCTTGCTTATGATCTTATGTTTCATTTGTTGTAGAGAAACTGCGACGAATCAATCAATTGAAAATAGAGATAGCTAAGTTGGGTAAAGAGTATGCATCATCCACTTGTTTTCTCCTATTAATATTATTCTGTCAGAGATTTTTAAATTCTTGTTCCTGGAGCTTGATTTATGTCTTATGCACAAATGTCTGTCTCACATAAGATAAAAAGTAGATGTTTTGAAGCAGGTAAGTTATCGTAGATGAGGAGACCAACACAGATTCTTAGATGAACCCACAGCAAACTTCAAGAATGTGTATCCTACATAGATTCTTAGATGAACACACATTGAATTTCAACAATGTGCTGCTATAGTGACTGAGCCAAACTTGCCTGCTTATCATCTGGATTCCTGGCATCTAAGTGATGTCATCATTTATATGTGTATGCGCATGAAGCTATGTGCTGGAAAATAGTACAACATGAGCAGATGCCCTAAAAAATGCCCCTAAGTTTTATAAAAAGTGAAGATAAGGCCTCTTTATAGAATGACCCTGTTATGGTTCAGTTCCCATTTAGCTCTCAAACTATTTTTTGGCGGTGGAACATGGTTCTAAAGGTAAAATTTGAACTGTGCTTTTTATGGGATCTTAATAGGCATATTTAAGAGAGAAGGCCTTACTAGGGCCTTTAAAGCAAAAAGGACCTTTTTAGGGCAATCGCCTCTGAAACATCAAATCATAAATGTCAATTATGTAGGTTTGCCTCAACTATTTTTGTTGATTTAACACTGATCCTTAGTTCATTGGACTTGATATTTGTGGCTTTTAGTTATTCTGATATATTCCAACATTATACAGGAGAAAGGGGAATCATGAGGAATGGAGTGTATAGCCTTTTAAATCTAAGATATAACTTAGTAGCTATGCATTTTGAGTTGGACATTTTCTTCACTATGAGTTCTAAGTCATCCTCTTCTCCTCTATATCTCGTGTCTCCATGCCTACCACCTTCCTGCAGATAGTGCCAATCTAGCATGGATAAAATTGTAACAGATTTAGAAGTTTCTTGGACTCTTGTGCTAGCTTGAACCTTGGTTGGGTATGCTGGCTTGGGGGGTGGGGGGTGGGGGGCTGAGTTAGGATGAATTTGGGTGTGGGTTATACTCAAGAGTTGAACAAACTGCAAGGAACTTGGTCAAAGTGGGTTGAGATTGGCCAAGGTTCAAACGACACACAGTTAAAGTGAATCAGAATGGTATTGATTTAGGTATCTTAAGAATTGCGATGAGGTGGTGATAAATTTTATGGGGTTGGTTACACGGTGGAGAGAACTTAGAAGCTTGCAAGTATAGATTGAAGTGGTGATGGTGATAGTCTGTTGCCAAGAAATCAACCAGAGCAGTGCTTTTGTATCTTAGTCTAAAGAAGGGCTCTTGCCTCCTTTTATAGGCCTTAAAGTGAGCGCCCACCTATTCCAAGGTGCTACGCAACATCTCCCTGATAGCTTTGGTTTTCACATGTTAATTAATTTTTGATCTGATACATGAGAATTCCCATTGGTTAAATTCGAAGCACACACGAATCAAACTCTGTTCACATTGTTGATCTCAAAGTACATGTATCAATCATATGGTGATTCCTAGAACTAGTGGGTAAAATTGCCCACACCATTTTCCATTATCTTAGGTTCTCAAAGGCCTATAGGCACAATGATTTTTTGAGATTTATTCATTTGCTAGCCATTATTCTTCCTTTGATCTTCTGCACTAATAGAACGATGACTACTAAACAAAAGGCTAACTTTTTACTGGTCTTTAACCAATCGGGTGTGGTTTCTCTATGAAAAGTGGTAATAACTGTAATACCACGTGGAGGCAGTATATAAAAATTAAGGAAAAGTAAGAGCACTAATTCTACTTGGGGTTCTATTAGTTTTTGCTCGTGACTAGAGTTTTCTGATTAGTTACCTTGAAACTCAAGTTTCTGCATCTCATTATTCAGAGGATCATCATTTCAATATAGTTTCATGCGATGCTGAATAAGTTGTGCTCTTCATTTTTGTGCATTTGGAAAAAAATTGTTTACTTTTTTACGTTCATATTTTGTTCCAACTTGTCGCTAGATAATATCTTGTATATATGTTTTTTTTCAGGTTCAATGAAAACATTATACTTGATCCAGGTTCTGTTGACATATTTCCAGCTTCACGCATACCCAAAAATATTCAACATCTTTGTAGAACCATATATAGGCCAGTTCCTGCTTCAGATGGATCTTCTAAATCAGGGATTACTAGAAAAGAGAAGGGCTATCAAATCACTACAGACTCCAGTACTTTATCCTCAATTTTGAAATGGGTGTCAGATGCTGAGGTATCTTCCCATTTGGACTTGAATCAATAAATTATTGTTTTTTACATTCTATCTATACCCAAAAAAAACAATACTTTGAATGTGAAGTCCTAGCTTCACTAAGCTTGTTACTAGTTTCTCTATGCTTTATCTCTAGAAGTTCTTATAAATGTTGTGTCAAGCAATATTGAACAAAATATTCTAGTTGTTTCTCTTTTATATTTGATAAAAGGGCAGTCGGCTATATGGATCCTTCTATGTCATTGGGCTCTATCCTTTACTATATCATTATTTATATTTAAATAAATTTTATCTTATTTTATTATTGCTAACTATTTTTTTTTTATTTTCCGCTTTCTTGTTTGATGTGCACATTTGTTTCATATCGCTGGTAGTCTAAGTACATGTCCGTACATCTTAAACATATCTCTTGAATTTTCCCTTAATAGGTTCAATCCCGACTTTAAGATCACAAACAACACCTCATGCTCTCCTCTATTTCAAGCATTTCGCTTGTATTTTATGTAAGACATCTCTCGATCCCTCCATCCTTTTGTAAAAATGATCCTAAATACTTAAAACTTTTAGACAACTCGTCGTCATCTTCTATTTTAACAATTGTCTCATCACATCTAATATTGCTAAACTTAAATTATTTGTCTTTATTTTACTAAGCCTAAAACCTTTCACTTCTAGCGTTTTCCGCTAAAATTCGAATTTAACATTTATTTCTTTAGTTGTCTCATCTACCAAAATATTCATCTGCAAACAACATGCACCACAGTATCATATCTTGGATGTGCCCAGTGAGTTTGTACATAATAAGTGTAAAAAAATAGGAACTTAAAGCTGATCCTTAATATAACCTATCTTTATAGGAAAACTTCAGTTAATCCATCAATTAATCCACCTGTCATTTTTGTCATTATATCCTCGTATATATTTTTTATTAGTTCAATATATGGTATGCTAACAACCCTCTTTTCTAGAACTTTCCATAGGATTTTTCTTGGGACTATCATGAGTTTTTTCTAGGTCAACGAATACCATATGTAAATCTTGCTTTTGTTCTCGATATTTTTCAATTAGTTATCTGAGAAGATGTATAACTTCTATTGTCGATTTTTCATGCATAAATTCAAATTGATTTTTTGGTCACCGTGATCTCCTTCCTTCGTCTTTTTTATATTACTACAACAACAACCAAATCCTATCCCACTATGTGGGGTCGGCTATATGAATTCTTTTATGCGATTGGGCTCTATCCCCTATTATATCATCATCTATACTTAAATAAATTTTATCTTGTTTTATTTTTGCAAACCAAGTCTTTTTCGATCTTTCTCTTCCTTGTTTGATGTGTGTATTTGTCATAATTTCACATCGCCTAACTGGAGCATTTATTGGTCGTCTAAGTACATGCCCGTACCATC
>JBBUKS010000001.1:4458037-4474230 GCA_038050645.1 Hedychium gardnerianum | reverse complement strand
ATAGATGATGATATAGTAGGGGATAGAGCCCAATGACGTAAAAGGATCCATATAGCCGACCCCACATAGTGGGATAATGTTTGGTTGTTGTTGTTGTAGAGGAGAGGAGTATACAACAACAACAACAACAACAACAACCGAGCCTTATCCCACTATGTGGGGTCGGAGAGGAGAGGAGTATACAAATTTAAATTTTATCGTAGAATTCAAATTTTAGAAGTAGAATATGCTTTAAATGGGATGCAAAATAAAAAAGTAGTTAGACAGATAATATTTCGATAGAGGTATGGAAATGCAGAAGCAAGGTATTGAATGACTTATGATGTTATTCAATTTGATATTGAAAATGAAAAAATATTTGATCAAGGGTAATTATTCTAGTCTCTTATATAAAAATAAAGTAAACGTATAAAATTATGCAAATTGTAGGAGTATTAAGTTAATGAGTCATACTATTAAACTTTGAGAAAGAGTAATGAAAAAAAGACTAAAGAAATCACGGTGATCGAAAATAATAGATTCATACCCGAAAGGTTGGCAATAAAAACTATACATTTTCATAGGTAACTAATTGAAAAGTAATGGGAACTGAACCAAGACTTATATATGGTACTTGTTAACCTAGAAAATGCTTATAATAGAGCCGTGAGGAAAATTATGTGGAGAATTCTAAAAAAAAAGGTATTACCATACATTGAAACAATTAAGGATATGTATGAGGATCTAATGACGAGAGCGAAGACTCCAAGTGGATTAGCCAAAGTGTTTCCTATAAAGATAGGTTTACATCGAGGATCAACTCTAACTCCCTATTTTTTTAGACTAATTATAGATGAACTTATTGGACACATCCAAGGCACGTTACCATGGCTATTTGTTGATAATATTATTTTGGTAGATGAGACACATGAAGGAGTAAATACTAAACTTAAATTGTGGTCGGAAACATGAAAGATTTTAGGCTTAGTAAAGTAAAGATATAATATATGAAATTTAAGTTTAGCAATATTAGACGTAATAAGACAATTATTAAGATAGGAAATGATGAGTTATATGTAACTAAGAGCTTTAAGTACTTAAGATCATTTTTACAAAAGGATGAAGAAGTTGAGAGATGTATGGTTGAAATGGAAGAGAGCATCAGATGTTCTATCAAATGTTCTCTTGAACATAAAGTACCTTTAAAACTTAAAGGGAAGTTGTACAAGATGATGATTATATCTGTTATATTATATGGAATTGAATGTTGGCTATGACTCGAGCACACAAGTAGAAGATGAGAGTCATAGAGATGAGGATGTTAAGGTGGATATGCAGATATACGAGGATGGATAGAATAAGAAATGATAGCATTAGAGAGAAAGTCGGGGTTGCACCTATTGAGAGAAAACTTCGAGAGACACATTTAAAATGATATAGACATGTACTTAGCCAGTTAGGTGATGTGAAACTATGACAAATACATACATTAAATAAGGAAGAGGAAAGCAATTAGCATCGATAAAATAAGATAAAATTGATTTAAATATAAATGATAACAGTAGAGAGAAAGTTGGGGTTGTACTTATTGAGGGAAAACTTCAGGAGACGCGTTTAAGATGATACAAACATGTACTTAGACATTTAATAAATGCTAGGCGATGTGAAACAATGACAAATATACACATTAAATAAGGAAGAGAAAAATCAAAGAAGATTTGGTTAGCAATGATAAAATAAGATAAAATTGATTTAAATATAGATATGATATAGTAGGGTTAGAACCTAATGACGTAGAATGATTCATATAGCTGACCCCATCTAGTGGGATAATGTTTGATGGTTGTTGTTGTATTATTAGTTATATTTAAAAATTCAGTGGGGTACCTCCACGTAAACTATAGAGGCTATAACCCTCTTAATACTTACTGTGTTTAATTAACTTGACAAGATTGTCATTCGTTTGAACTTTTTAGGAAGATTAATAAGAGTAAGTAATTGTCTTCTGTAGGTCATTTATTGTTCTTTAAATCTAAGTATACTCTTCCTAGTATTCACATTTCTGAATTACACTTTTGTACCTTTGGTTCTTGTTGAATATTTTATTTCCCCATCAGTTTGAGAAGGATCTTAACTATAGTCTTCTATGAGGATAAGTATTGATTATAGCTGGAAAATAGGCAAAGTCAGTTTTTTTTAATGAAATGAAGTAATGTAGATAAGATTTATATTTTGATGTTCATGAAGAATAGAGCTTAAGTATGTCTTGAGGCCCAAATTTTCTGATGGTTTGTCAGGATTTTAACAAGTTGAATTCCTCTGCTGATCTTTTTGTCCCTATGTTTATGATTTCTGATAGATAAGGATGGTTTTTATTCATTTGCATTTTGATCAATTCTTGTACCATTTTGATCATCTACCATCTAGTATGTCACAATAGATGACATTAGGTTATTGGTTCCAAATTCAAAATATGACAGAATCTACAGCCTGATATGTTTGGAATGACTACTTTATTTGCTAGTTTATTTGCTCATCTATCTTTTTTATTATTTTTTATTTAAAAACTTTTATTTTGTTCTACTTTTAATCTTACTAAAATGTGTTTTGTATGAATTTTCTGCACAGGTTATCGAAGCCTGTTTCTGTAACAAGTCATACAGACAGCTCATCCAAAAACCAAGCATCAAATAAAAAGACTAGCCTTGGGAGACTAACTAGAAAGTATCTCAGACATTTCCTATCTTTTTGTCATATCTTAGCTAGAATTACTCTTCCTCACCTTTTTCTTTACCTTGCCTCTAATTTTTTTTTTCCATCATTACCTTCTGCAAGGGATATTGGCCTGCACAAGTTGGTCTTCATGACTGATATTTTGCCAGAGGGTACTGAAGTAGGCTACTATGTCCGTGGAAAGGTTGTTCTAATAAGATAGTGGATTGATTCTCATTTGAAAAATATGTTATTGTTTTACTAACAAGGATTTTATAATTATTTTTTAGCGGCTTCTTGAGGGCTACATAAAAGATTCTGGAATATGTTGTCAATGCTGCAATTCTGTGGTAATGTGTACCTCATGCTGTTTTTTTTTTTTTTTTGCACAGAAATCAGAATTTAATTTTCTGTAAACCAAATACAGGTTAGCCCTTCACAGTTTGAAGCTCATGCTGGTCAAGCATTGAGGCGCAAACCGTAAGTGGAAATATTTCAGCTCTTTGTAATGATTGAATCACCACACTTATCTATCCATTGTGCTATGATTTCCAGTTACAACTACATTTACACTTCCAATGGAGTTTCCCTGCATGAGTTATCAGTTTCACTAGCAAAAGACCGAAAAACGATAGCTAGTGACAGTGACGATCTTTGCAGCATATGTGCTGATGGTGGAAATCTAGTACTTTGTGATCTTTGTCCTAGAGCATTCCACAAAGGTTTTCCCTCTATTTCTCGATTAAGAAACATGGCATCTTGTATTTTGATATGCATTATGATAGCATGCACTTATGTATACATTGGTTTCAATCTTGTTAACTAGTATAACTACATTTATGATCTTTTTCAGAATTTGTAGTTGTAATTCAATAAATAATCTTTCTCATCCTGCTATATGTTTCATTAAAAGTTTATTTATCGATTTCTCCACCTTTTCCAACTGTAGCATTGTATAAAGCTTTTAATTTCATGTGTTTTGGTGTGCATATTGCACATTGCTTTCCAAAGGAAGAAATGGTCTCTCAAACATAGGATACAAGTTTGGGAATAGGATTGTATTCATGGACAATGGTGGAATTGGAACCAACCTCTGCTGGACAAGTTTGGGAATAGGATTGTCTGTGAGACCTTTGCTGATCTGTTAACCATTGCACTATTTAATGCAGGAGAGATGAAGAAGGCGAGTTTGTTTATTATAAGAAGAAAACTCACTAATCTTTCTACAACTTGTTTGGGATGCACATGGAAGTGATACACTTTCCCCACACACCTTCAAGCAACTGTCCACCATACAACACATCAAACAACTCTTACTAATAAGATTTCACAGTCACCAACTACCTCAGCACAGATATAACAATATAAACTACATGACACAAACTAAACTACATCATATGCTGAAACTATCACACTACTTCCATGCTTCATTTGTCTTTTTTTGTTGTGTGTAGATATTTTGCCCCTTGTTTATTGCTACTGATTCAGTTGCTGTCAGGAACTGATGCTCCCACACACATAATGGCTTTTAGTTCTGATTCCGTCATCTTTGGTAAAATCAAGTCTGTTGCAAAAATATGCTTTGTGAATTATAGGTGGTCAGATCTGACAATGCTTCAGATGTGTTTATGATTTTATCTGTTGCCTTGGAATATGGATTTATATGTACATCCCTTGTAGTTTATCACTTGATTGGTATTTCATGTACTCCCTTTTTCCCCAAACAATATCCACTAATCATCATATTATCCTCTTTTTTTTTGTTTTTCTCCTTTGTTCTTAAACAATCATATCTATCTAAAAAAAGAAAATGATAACAAAATATGCATTTTAATTTGATATAAAGTATATTGATTAAATCATTTGTTGCAATAAAGTGATGATTTTTTTGGGGGAAAGTGTGTGTTTGTGTGTGTGTGAGAGAGAGAGGGGTTTCATGGAATACTAGGAGTGTACATATAGTTAGTTGGCCCTAAAGTTTAACTGATCTGCCACAGTATGATTGATCTATGCAATTTTTTGTATTATTAGTTTCTATGTTCTTGTTAACCGACATGTTTCCTAAATTTTATTCAACTACCTCTTCTTAAAAAGGCAAGGTTCAATCAAACTTCATTTATAGAATTCTATTGATACCTATCCGATGACAGATCGGTAGAACTACCAATTAATACTGATTGCCACTTTGCTTTCCTATTCTTTTCTTTATTTACACTCTTTCCCTCTCCATCTAGTTTTCCTCCTCTATCTGACCTGTCCTTTTATCCTCTAACTCATTTCCCCCTCTCTTTTTTGTTCAGTCATGGATAATAGAATTTCTGTAACATTTTTTGCAACATCTCTAAGTTAGTTCATATTATTCATTTTACTTTTTCTTCAACATAGAATCAGCAAAAATCAATCAATTGAATTTTTATGAATTTCAAATTTGTAAACCATTTTTTAATTAAATTAATAATTTTGGAAAAACTAGATTACTTTCGGAAGTAGTATTTTATAGGGCACATTTTGTATCAGGATCAGATAATACCATAAATTAGTTATTAAATTTAATGTGGTTTATATCTCAACTACAATTCTGACATATGAACACTCCATAATTGGCACTCCTTTGGGTAAATTGCTTGTCTTCTTGTTTATACAGACAAAGTTGACTATTACAGCATTCAAACTACAATATAGAAGTTATAGTTCTACTAATTCCAGTTCAGTTTAGTGGAAAAGCAGCTTAATTTTTTTCCAGTGTAGCATTTAACATTTTTTGTTATATACCTAAGAACTTAATGCTTTCAAGTAGTCCTGTTCCATTATTTGCTTCTATGCTGCTCTTCTTGAATATGTATGCTCTATCAAAATATGGGAATCTCTTTCTCTTCAGTAATTGGGTGGTATTGTCTTTCCTAGTGTTAATCTAATTGTATCTGTTGCAGAATGTATTGGTTTGTCCAGTGTTCCAAAAGGGGATTGGCACTGTCGATATTGTCAAAGTCTTCATCAACGGGAGAAATGTTTGTCGAGTAATAAGAATGCAATTGCTGCTGGGAGAGTTGCCGGTGTGGATCCCATTGAGCAGATATTTAAACGGTGTATCCGTATTGTCACAACAACATTGACTGATGACAGTTCGTGTTCACTGTGCAGGTTATTACTTCGACATTGTTCCTGAGCTCTTGATAGGGGATATTTTCAAACATTATTTGTTGAATAATTCAGATAAAGAACTGGCTAAAACAATAAATTTTCCAATTTGATTGCATTCCCTTTGAGGTTTTGGCCTGTCATTTTTTTCTTTTTTATTTTGTAATATTTTTATAATTAAAGACTGCATTAGCTAGTAATACATTAGGTTGCTTTGGTTTTCTAAGATTTTTCATAGTTTTTTAAAAATTTCAGCTATAAATATTTGCATTTCACTTTTGATGAGATTTGGATTTGGGTTTTCTGTTTTAACTTGATTTGATTTGATAAGAACCCAACCCTTGTGGTTCAAAGTGCTATTTTTTTCTATCACATACAGACTCGGAACAATGCTCTGTAGGCAATTGATTATTTTAAATTAATTTTCTTTCCTAAATCTTGAAGTGGAAGGTACCCAATGAATTTTGTGGTTTTCTTAAGCATTATCTTTGCGGATTAACATTGCTCATAATCTTTATCTATTCTGTTGCTTTGTTGCAAAGCTGCTTTTTTGGTCAATTTATATATAGTGTGACTTCAAATTCAGTTTACATTTTGGAGTTGGGACACTAGACACTTCTTAAATTATTTCTGATGGTCGTAAATCCATTCAGGTGTCATGATTTTAGTAGAGGAGGATTTAATGACCGCACTGTTATCATCTGTGATCAGGTATATTTCAGTTGTATCATGCCCAGAAAAGTTTGGTTTTTTTTTCATCTGTCATTGAAAAAACTCACTTGGTTTGTCATTGGATTCAGTGCGAGAGGGAATACCATGTTGGATGTTTGAGGGATCATAAAATGGCTGATTTAAAGGTACTTCCATCTTTACCACACTTAAATTCTCTTTTCGATAAACATACAAACTAAAATTGTGTGATTAGCCTTAAAATTCCTAGATACCTACTTTATTTAACTAGATTGTATGTGCTAAGTAGGAAGAATAGAATTTCCTAGATATCTGCTAAATTTAACTAGAATGTATGTGCCAAGTAGGAAGAATGGAACTTTGTTTGGTCAATTTGTGCCTTTGCACGATATGATGGATACATTTTTGAACTTGATTATCTCTTTAATTTCAGGAACTGCCTCTAGGAGAGTGGTTCTGCTGCACTGATTGCATCCGAATGCGAAGTGCATTGGAGGAATATCTTCATCGTAGAGCAGAGTTGCTTCCTTCTTCAAATATTGACATTTTAAAGAGGAAATGTGACAGTAGAGGTTTAGACAAAAATTTAGACACTGACATTAGATGGAGACTTTTAAGTGGAAGAGCACTTGAAACAGACAGTAAACTTCTCCTTTCAAGGGCAGTTACTATTTTCCACGTAAGTGACGTTACACGATTTAAATATTTAAGTTATGTTACACTATTAAATATTGACAAATGTCTCTTATATACAATTCCTCTCACATTGTTTTGCTGCTTGTAAACTATTTTGATTCTATAAATCTCAATACATAGTGTTCACAATCTGTAGTGGTATGAGTATGTAAAAGTAAAAAAACTCTGTATCAGCCTTGTCGGATGGGTATAATTGGTAGGACTAGAATCAACAAAAGAAGTGCAAAAATTAAAAATTAAATTGATTTATTGTCTAATGTGACAAAAAGTGTTAAAAAAATAATGCATATTAACTGTCAACTATTAGTATTATAGAATAATGTATTCGAAATACCAAGTAATTCTTATTCATCAGAATAATTGACTAAAATATAAGTAATCATATTATCACAGTATTAATAATCAAAATGAAACTCCTCAATTGCCAGCTTGTTAAATAATATGGCATACAATTATTCATATATGATAAAAAACTGATAGTATATTATTAATTATACTAATATGATATTTAAAAATATGAATAGTAATCTGTTTAATACATAATTTAAATAATATGATTAATATAAGTTAAAGTTGCTGAATTGCTGGTGAGTAATTTTTTCTTAATATTTATTTACAGGAATCATTTGATCCTATTGTTGAAGCATCAACTGGAAAGGATCTTATTCCATCAATGGTTTATGGGTGAGAGCATTGTCTTCTGTTTTTCATTATTCGTAATTGCATTTTTTTTTACATACTGATTATATGTTTGTTCTGGCAGGCGGAGTGTGAAGGGTCAAGATTTTGCAGGGATGTATTGTCCAGTACTAATAGTTGGGTGCGTTTTCATAAGTAAAGCAGGCATCACTTATTCATTCCTCAGTAGCTTTACAATTTTGTTTTAAGCGTGCTCAATATTGCAGTTCATGTGTGGTATCTGCGGGATTACTACGATTTTTGGGGAGGGATGTTGCTGAACTTCCATTAGTTGCAACAAGTAGAGAACATCAGGGCCAGGTGTGTTCTTGTATCTATGTTCAGATTGCTTATCTATTGATTAATTTTAGTGTCGCAAACAAACAATGCTGCTCTTGAGTGCTTCGAGTTTGACCTTGTAAAAGGGTTAATTCGAGTTTACATCATTCCTAACAACAATTCTGAGCTTTACTTTTGGATTGAAATTTCTAAATCAAACCCCTTCTCGGAATTACATGTTTTTTTTTTAAAAAAAATAATTCTGATCAACCTTGTTTTGTATTTGTGGGGTTCGATTGCTCTAGAATTGACATGTGAAACACTTTTGTTAGACAATTATAAGAAGATAACATCAGAACAACCTGGTGGCCTTTTGTTAATCTGCTTTTGCTGTATCTAACTCCACAGTTTTTACATATCAACCAGTAATTAAAACATTTATCATTTTGGATGATGTTCACTGTCTTTTATGTCATTTTAGACATCATAATTTGCTTCGCTCTAACTTAAATTTGTATTCTTATACCTAATTTTGATAAGATCATGAACGTGACTGATAAACATTTTAAGGCCCGACGTTGGGTAAACATTTCTAGTTAACTAAACAAGGTGATCATCAAGCTTAGCACAATTTGTTGAGCTAGTCCTAAGCAAGTTAACTCTCATCTCTGCTTAGCTCATCTTTTGCTCATTTTTTTCCTTCTTTGCTTGACTTGATTTTGTAATTCTTGTACGGTTGACTTATTTCTCCGTCATTAAAATGATTTCCTCTAAATAGTTAATTCTTCGTTTCTGTAGGGTTATTTCCAATCTTTGTTTTCATGTATTGAGAGATTTTTAGCCTCTCTTGGTGTGAGGCATATAGTTTTACCTGCAGCTGAGGAAGCTGAATCTATTTGGACTAACAAATTCGGTTTCACAAAGATTAGCACAGATCAGGTTGGCCATTTATCTAACAATTTTCAATTTGAGTAATGGAATGGTTTCAATGAAGCATATAATTAAACATGCATTTCTTGCAGCTGGAGACGTATCTACAGGGTGCCCATGCCACATCCTTTCACGGAACAACAATGCTTAGCAAGTCAATTCCTGTTTCAATGTTTTTGTCACAAGGCGATAAAAGATGATAATGATTCTTGAATCATTATCATCTTTTGTTGTCAGTTGGAGGAGCCTTTTTTAGTAGTGCTTTTCAGTTGGCGCGTAAATATTAGAGGGTATGTTTTGTAAACCAAAGAACTCATCCTCAAAAGCAATTCTTGGCTAAATTTTTGGTAGGCTTTTTTTTTTTGTTAGCACGTAATATGCCAATGTACACAACAGTAAGAGCTCAATCCTGAAGCAATTCTGGGTTCTATTTTTTGCTTGTATTTGTGTAGAAAATCATCGCTACCACCTCAAAAGGTGGAAGAATTTTGTTGTTAACAAATCCAGCTCATTTTATTTATAACTTAATCTAGCATTTCTGCCCGTTCTATTTAAAGATGGAAGGGTTAATGGCCAGGGACGGACAAACATTTAAAGATGGATTTGTGCTTATTTCTTTAAAGAAACAAGAAATGTTTCATCAATCTGTTTACAGCGAAATTTCCTTTATTTTTTATAAAAATATTTATTTATTTATTTATTTATTTTGTAATCAGCTGATTGTGTGGTGTTTCTAAAGTGGGCGCTGGGAATATGACCTTAGCATATCATCCACCATTGGACTCTGATATAGGTCTTGTCTAACGTTACCATCACGTTTCTGGTTAAATTGAATGAGGTCAATTCGAATTCCTTGAATTGCCCGGTTAAATTGGTTGTTGTAGTGTATCAAAACTGATTTTACTTCTTTTTTTTTTTAGTACTTCAATGAGACACATTGACCCGGCCAATCCAAGGGGGTTGGTCCAAATTGATATCCCATGACACAAGGCAGAACTAGAGCCACCCACAATTCCTCAATATCTAAAGGCTGACACGGCTATTATTATCTTGAGCTGATGGTGGCAACCAAGCAAAACCCTTGAGCTACATCAGCGGAAGGGATGCCCCCACACAAAGGTACCTAAGAAGCACCGACCTTATCAAGGGGAAATCCTTAGGGCAAAAATGAAAAAAAAAAAACAAAAACATCTTTAGTTATTATTTTTATTAAAAGATTAAAATAGTGTCTCACTATATTTTTTATTTTAGCATTCTTGTAACAACTGCGACATAGCTATTATAGTTACGAAATAGTTACGTCGTACTTACTATATTGTGTTAAAATAAATTATAATTTTGAGTTCAATTTGATTAAAAATATTATATATAACATTTTTATATTATTATTTTTTTAACTTAAGGAAAATTATTTAAACTTAATTAAAATTATTTTAAAATAATTTTAAAAATACTTTAAAACTATTGTAACAACTATTAAATAGCTACTGAAATATTATAGAAGTCATTAAATAATTGTTATATTATTATTGTAACGGTTACATTAACAGTTTTAAAGTATTTTTGGATTTTTTTTTGAAATGGTTTTGATCAAATTTATAAATAATTTTAATTAAGTAAATAAAAAAAATTAATATAAAAATGTTTTATGAATATTTTTTTAAGCGAGTTGAATCAATCTATTTTAATACATTACATAGCTTCAACGACAAAATTGTAATAAGTGTATTTTTAGAATAAGAAATATGTTGGGTGTTGTTTTGACTATTTATATATATATATATATATATATATATAAATGGTGTTTTTCTGACAATTATAATAATCTAAGCTCCCTTTTAATTTTTGCCCAATCCTTGAGCTATAAGCTATAAAAGCAAACTTCTTCTACAGGTATTGATCTCCATACATGAAATTGCTCCTTTTCATTTGGTGTTAGCGATATACTTCAAGACGAAATATGAAGCAAAGTAGGGACAAAAATAATTTCTCGATGGCTAGTAGAAACTACCAACCTAGTCTAAGAAGCTTCAACTAGTACCAATATGGATTGTGTTGTCCATGGTCGACATTCTAATTGGAATACAAAACAATCAACACTAAATTTTAGGTCGATCTCTAATTTGAAGGGCTACCATATGTCTTGCGCAAATAAGGCAAACATGTTCATGCACGTTAAGTATAAGATGACAATAATCTTCCATATCGAAAGGATGATAAATTCATGATCTCAAGCTTATGGTGGCGCTAAAGATAAAATCTTAAGGTTATATAAGACAAATGATAACACCAAAAGATGTACTAATAAGAGTGAAATTACCTTTTCTACCACTTTCGTCTAGCTCATATCCTTGAGCTTAGATTAGAACCCCATTAGGTTCATTCTCAACATCCCATGATCCTTGTTCGTAAATACTAAGCACTTATTTTCTTAAAACTAAACACTAAATTATTGACATATTCTTTTTAATGACTAAACCATACCAATATTTGAATCAAATCACCTCATATCATTTGACATTAGAGGAATGTCTCCTTGAAAAAGAACTATGGAATAAGATAGGGCCACAACCAAATTATCCTCGACAATAGAAACTTTTGTGGATTTAATCACATTTTTATCATTCGAGCAATAATGGTTCCTCCAACAAATATTCTAATAATTCAAGACAAGCCATTAGATATCATCTGTGATCTTTTTGTTAACTTTATAAACTACCATAGTTTGGTATTAGGGTTTAAGTTTTAGAATTTGTGATAGAACGCTTCTCTAATATTACACCACAACACTTTGGTTTGGTGGTGCCAGCCACATATCTCTAACGATATAGTAATTAAGTATATTGGTTAGGTTCCACTAATAGAGTCTTTCAATATATTTTTTTAATCCAGATATCTGGGCCTTGATTTCATTAATCTTGGAGACGGGTGACCTTCTCCTTTATTCGTCCATTGAGTAAATTTGAAAATGCTAGCTAGTGGCTCCTCACTCAACAGCTAACGTTCCAGACTTTTCATCCCATTGGAGGAAAATGTCATGTAGTGTATCGTAGTTAGAATTCGAATCATAAATACTTTGCCGTTGCACCATGCCTAAGAGCTTAGAGCCTTTCAATTTAAGTTCATTCCTTAGATGAATCGATTAAAATTAACAACCAAGGTCCGATGGTTGAGCTTAGCCGTAGAATTAATAAAGGCAACTAAAAAAGATCACGCAAGTATACATATTAGGTAACACTTGAAAAAAAATAATGACTAAAAATTGTCTTAGTTTTGAAAAATTATAAGGTATCAGTAAATTTTATGTCATATAAAAATTTTAGAAATCCAAGAAATTGATAAAATTATAAACAAAATTAGGCTTTCTATTACTCTAAATGTGTCGAGTCCATAATTTCCTACCTTATTTCAACAATCTTGATCTATAATTCCACCTACACTGACAAAGTAACCATCTCCTCCTACATTCAATACAATAACGAGTTATTTGTCGATCCTTGGCAACAAAGAACTTGCCCCTAGCAAAAATCACACCCACCCAATAATATAAATGTCACTATTATCCTTCTCTACTCTCTTTCAAGAATGATTTACTCTTCTTCCTCACTCTAAAATGAAGATCTCAAATGCATAGTTCTTGATTGAAGAGAGTATGTGCATTTTTAAAACTTATTACGTTAAGTTTTATTAATTTACTTATATATTTGAGCCTTATTATTATGTCATTTTTTATTTCTAATTTCTATCTTTGTAAATCAATGGTTTAAATAGAATAAAGTTGAGTTATCAAATAGATTATGTTAATAATTAAGTACCATAATAGATAAAAACATTATGAAGAACCACCATTAACTTGCCTTGAACTTGATCTCAACAACTTAGGAGCTTTAATGATTTAGCTTGTGGAATTTGAGACCTATCGTTAACATTAATTAGAAATAGAAGTTTTTCGATATATAATTTACTAGTGTGAATGAGTGTTTCTATTAAAAAAAGTTATTTGTATTTGGTTTCTTCAAACGTATTCTTTAGAATTAGAACAATTTAGTTTTCATTTTCATCAATTTTTATTTTGATAATACATATAAAGTTAAGTTATATTTATTTTTTTAAAATACATGTGGCTTTTGGACCCTTTTTTCAATTATCATGAAAATACAACAATCAAATCTTATCCTATTATATAACATCGACTCAATTATCATGAAAATAAATAAAATAAAATTTGTACTTAAATTTTTATCAAAGGGTGCAACTTAAATTTCCCAAGGCCCAAAAGACACATCATACTTTTATAATTCCCAAAGGATGCACCTATTTTTCATTATACCTCTTCTCTCCCGCTAAAAACTGATACATTATCTTTTTTCCAAAGCATCCAAGCCACAATTCAAAAAATAATAATTTGTTGAAGGGAAAGAGAGGGCACGGACGCAACCTCCCATTGGTGGCGTTGCCAGTGAAGGGAAAAGGGGGTTTGGGATGTGCCGCAAGGTGAAGGGGGAGGCGGTGGTTCATGGGGAGCTGCCGCAGAGGAACAACTAGCCTTGTGATTGTGCCATGTTATTCATGATATCGTCTCTACATGTTGGTAGATGCATATGATACCAACCAACCTATATCACCATCAAACACACTCACAAATCCAAAACAAATAACATGGCACAATCACAATGGCCATAGCTCCGGCCATAGCTCCCGACATACTCCCCAATATCTGGCACAGCACTGACGTTGTATTTAGGAAATCAGCAACAGGAGAGAAGTGGAGATAAAGGCCTTCAAACAATCTGTTGACAAGAATCCCTCGAATTCGTTTGTGCAAGCGGACGCGAGGTAACAGAGTACTTTGAAACTAACAAGAAGGTTGGAGTAGGCAGGTACGGTCCCGTCTATAAATGCTATCAATGTGTTGCGACCGGATGCAGCCCAAGGGAGGTCTCAGTTTCAGCATAAGGTGAGCATGTTCAAGACATAGAAATCACAAACACGGATATGAATTAAGATATATTCGTGTAGTTGCATCCGGCACCCAAACATGGTTCTCCTCCTCGGTGCTTGCCCAGAGTACGGTTGCCTGGTGTACGAGTACATGGCAAATGGGAGCTTAGAGGATCGCTTATTCCGGCGTGGGAACACACCACCGCCCATTCCACGACAATATCGGTTCCGCATCGCCGCAGAGATAGCCACATGCCTGCTCTTCCTCCACCAAAAACAGCCGGAGCCTCTGGTTCACAGGGACTTGAAGCCTGCAAACATCCTGCTCGATTAGATCTACACCAGCAAGATAAGCGACGTCGACCTCGCCCGCCTTTTCCCGCCCTCTGTGGCAGACCAAGTCACTCAGTACCGCAAAACGACGACGGACAGGACGTTCTGCTACATCAACCCAGAGTACCAGCAAACGGGCATGCTCAGCACCAAGCCTGACGTTTACTCCTTTGGAATCTTGCTGCTGCAATTGATCACTGCGAGGGATTTTGAAATTTAGCACCACTATCTTGTTGAATTTCAAAAATCAACAACAACAGTCATAATTAATTTCGAAAATCAATATCATTATAATACTAATTTTTAAAATCCAACCCCACATTATTCTATTCTACTCAGCACTAATATGGTATTCTTAGAAATCAACATCACAATGATATTAATCGTTCAAAACTAGCACCACCAGAGTATGTGTCAATTGACATGCAACCATAATTTCATTTACGAGGTTCAGGATGAACAATAAAAAAAAAAAATTATTTAAGAATAAATTTTAGCGATGAAAATTTTCGTCCTAAATTTGTAACCAATTTTACAACAAAAAAATAAATCGTCGTTAATTCGCAACGAAATTAACAACACAAGAATTTCGTCGCAAATTAACAACAAACTTTGATTCATCGCAGTTTGGCGACGAAATACAAGATTCATCGTAGATTTTGCGTCAAGATTCATCACAGATTCTGCGACGAATTTAGGATTCGTCGCAACATCAACGACGAATTGCGATGAATCAAAGATTCATCACAGATTCGGTCCAAAATGAAAAAAAAGAAAAAATTCTTTCGAAATCGATTGATTAACCTAGAGAGCTCGGAATGACATAAAATCAGTTCATATGTGAACCTCTAGTTCTCCTAATTATTTTCACGCCCTAAAAATATTAATTTTACCCAAAATATTGAGATCAATGATTTTTTTTAATATGAATAATTTTTAAAATACATTTGTGTTAAATAAATCACTGTTCTCAATATTTTGGGTAAAATTGATATTTGAGGGCGTAAAAATAATCAGAAAAACTAGACGAACACATAGGAATTGGTTTCATATTATTCCGCGTTCTCTAGGTCAATCAACCGATTTTGAATGATTTTTTTTTCATTTTGGACCAAATCTGCGATGAATCTTTAATTCATCGCAGATTTGGCGACGAATCCAAGGATTCGTCGTAGGTTTGGTCCACAATTTAAAATGAATCCTCTGAAATCGGTTCATTGACGTAGAGAGCTCGAAATGACATGAAATCAATTCCTATGTGTTCGTCTAGTTCTCCTGATTATTTTCACGCCCTCAAACATCAATTTACCCAATATATTGAGATTTGTAATTTATTTAATAAAATTTGGATCTAACATGTTAAATCAATAACTATTTTTAGTATTGTTTTAACTAAGAAGATTAGTCGATTAAAGTCCATCTAATAGACTTAGCTATGGAAAAAATATATTGGGTCAAATTAATATTTGAGGTCTTGGATATAATCAGGAGAACTACGCAAACACATAGAAACCAATTTCATGTCATTCCAAGCTCTCTAAGTCAATCAACCGATTTCGGATGATTTTTTTCTCCTTTTTTCATTTTGGACCAAATCTGCGACGAATCTTTAATTCATCGCAGATTTGGCGACGAATCCAAGGATTCATCGCAGATTTGGTGCACAATTAAAAAAAAATCCTCTGAAATCGGTTTATTGACGTAGAGAGCTCGGAATGACATGAAATCAGTTCTTATATGTTCTTCTAGTTCTCCTGATTATTTTCATGCCCTCAAACATCAATTTAACCATTATATTGAGATCTATAATTTATATA
>JBBUKS010000001.1:4445548-4457937 GCA_038050645.1 Hedychium gardnerianum | reverse complement strand
ACCAACTACTCTACACATAAACCGAATACACCCCCATTTTAAGCTACAACATATTTACAATTAACCAATCCATAATTGATTTCAAATCTTACACATCCAAAGTGAATCTAAATTTTAACCAAGTAAATACATTCCATCAACAAAGCTAACTACAATGATTCATCCATAAAAATCAAAGTCACATCTCCAACTATCTTATACAAATCAACACTAGTAAATATATCTATTTCAACCCAAATAATTTCAACTTGTACTAATACAAGAATCACCATTCATCCTCAACACAAATTCATTCTACACCTTTGTTGTCCAAACCATGAACAGAATACTAAAAACACTAAGATGCAAATCATCAAAATCCACCCTCAACAGGTTCAAATTCAACTGCATACGGGATAAAACTAAACATCCAATCAACAACTCAATTACATGAAAAAAAATCAACAATAGGCAAACCTAAAGATCAGAATGATACCTACAACCCAAGCTAGGGCATCTCCAAGTTTGTGCCGGATCGGTCCTACTGTGAAAAGAGGGAAAGCTCGACTGAAGATGATGAGCGAAAATGGCTCAGATCTGTAAGAAGTGTAGGAAAACTCCCTTGTGCTTCTACAGCTCCGGCGAGGGCGAAATGGTGATCGACGGCAATGGAAACGGAGGAGATGCAACATCGATTGGGCGGCTGGAAATGGGTTGACTCGAGATTCAGATCTGGAGAAGGAGGAACCCCCCCTTTCTTCTCCGGCGATCCAATCGTCGACGTGAAGGTGCGGTGGAGAATGGCCTCCGGTGAGTTCCTCCGCTCCGCGCTCTTTCCTCTCTTCTCAAGCGATACTGAATCGGGGGAAGGAGATCGGTCGGCGATGAAGCTCGCGAGGAAGAAGGCGGTGTGGCGGCGGTGCTCAAGTGAAGAAGGGAGAAGAAATCGCGATATCATCGAGTGAATCAGGGAGGGGAAAAGAAGAAAGTGAATTTCGGATGATTAAATGTAAACCTTAGGTTAAATACTTTAAATACTTAGGTTAAGAAAACTTTAGGTTAAACACTCTAAATAACTAAACTTAAATTTTAATTAACTTAGCTTTAAGATTTAATAAATTGACTTAGGATTTGATTCTTACAACTTTTAATTTAATTTCAACCTTAACTTTGATAAAACCAATCAACTCTCATTTTAATTAATATTTCGAAACAGACTTCTCAAAAGTCTATTATTTTTATCCCCATAAACTTCTTCAATTTAGCTCCTATAAAATCCCAGAAAATTTTTAAAATTTCCAAAAAAAAATCTTTTAAGCTTATTCTCCGGTCAACGCATATATTTTAATTATTTTATTTTACCATATTTAACATAATTTATTAATCTAATTAATTAATCTAATTTATTCAACCTAATTAATTAAATTAAAACTTAGTTAACACCTATTTAATTCATTAATCTAAAATTTACTTAATTAATCGAATTAGTTAACCCTAAACTAATTAATTAACTTATGTAATCCAAATTTTAAATATAACTTAATTAATTAAAAATAAATTAATCTAAATTAATTAATTCAAATTAAACTAAATAATAAATTAAATTTGATTTAATCAATTAAAATTAATCTAAATCACTAACCTATGCATTGACCCTGATAATTAACTCATAAATATTAGTAGAATAGGATTAATAAAGGTTTTTCCAAAATTTAAGTTATTTTCAAAATTCATTTTTTTTAAATTATAGGTTATTTCTTTACTGATATTTTTATATACTAAGTAAAAAACTCTCATTTTTATTAGAGTTTTTTCAAAAAAAAATGGACTTAGCCTAGGTCTTCTTTTAGAAAGCATGAACTTATAGATTTAGTTAGCCAGCATCTCACAAGCACACTAGGGTTACCTTGCTTGTTTATTGAGACACTTAAAATGGTGTGAGATGCTTAGGGCTAAGCCTGAATTTTAGATGCTTATATCAGTGCATTATTATAAATCTAGGCTAAAAATACCAACTCATATTAATCAAGTTAAGTGCTCCTTCACAGTAAACTACTAACTGGTAAAATACACTTAACTTGACTGACTTAGTGAAAACTACTATTGTTGGTAGTTAGTTAGTAACAAAAGTTAAACATTTGAGTAAGGACAATTTCCTAGATGATTTATTTTTTATTATTAAAATAATGTATGCTTGGATTATAGGGAAATCATTCTTGAAAATTTCATACTTGGACTTTAAGGAAAATCATGCTTAATTGTCTCTTGCTTGTTTAAGTTTTTTTTGTAAGTTATTGCTTCAGCTCTAGCAAAGTATTTAATTTTTCAAAATTATCTTAGAAAATTGTTTAGAAAATGTATCCATGTTTAAACATTCTTTTTAAAAAATATTGACATGAAAGAATTTTCAAAGTATTTAATATTATTTCTTCAATTTTTGCAAAGTGTTTTTCAAACATGCCATAGAAAAAGTTTTGAAAAATATTAAACTAGCTTTTCAAAGATGTTTTGAAAAATACTTATACAAACCTTAGTTTCTTCTTCCTAGCAAAGTTTTTGGTGCTGGACTAAGTGTTATTGTGATCTAACAAGCTTGACTAAGTGTGCAAGAAAATACTAGTTGAGGCTAGGCAAAGAAGTCATAGTGGGTTGGATTGGGCAAAGAAGTCCTGGTTGGTGTGGATTGAGCAAAAAAATCCTGGTCAAGGTGATTGGGCATAAGTCTTGGAAGATCAAGGACGTCGAGCAGAAGTCCTAGGGGTCGAGGACACTAGGCGAGAAGCCCTGGAGGTCGAGGACACCAGGTAGAAGTCTAGACGGGTCAAGGACCGAACATCTAGCGAGAAGTCCCGAAGGTCAAGATTAGATGCTGAGAAAAAGTCCAAACAGGTCTGGAGGACTAGATATTTGGTAACATGTATATTCTCCTGAGAGGAGTAGGTGAGGAGGCATTCCCCGTTGAGGTAACAGTAGGCGTCAGTCCGACCTAAGATTTCACTGGAAATCCGAAAGTCAGGACCAGACAATCCGAGACTATCAAATAATTTTATTTAAAATTATTCTATGTTTCTATGCTAACTCTATGATACACAAAACTTAAAGCTTGAAAAAGATGATCTAGGCGCCTAGAAGGGATCCAAGCGCCCTAAGTCAATTCAAGCACCTGAAAGGGATTCAGGCACCTTAATCACCTCGAAGCACGGCAAGATGAGGTGGCAACCTCGAGTTAGTCAACGCACATCATCATCCAAGTACCTCAAAGAGATTGAGGCACCTGGGATGGTATAGACTTGTCCACGATAGTGCTTCGCTTAGAGCTTGCCATGAGGCACCTGTTAGCAACCGAGGTGTCTCAAACGGATGAGGTGCCTAGAAGAGGATAAGGCGCGACAAGCTTGGATTAGATCAGATCGACTCACTATTGAGGTGCCTCAAAGGGAATAGAGGTGCCTGGATGAAGCTATAAAAGAAGGGTTCAACTAGCACCTTAAGAATGACTTTACTTATAACTTTCATGCTTGCATGCTGCTCCGAAACCTGTTCTACGATGCTGAAACATTGCTCCGACAACCGATGCTCAAGTTACTATATTCTTCAAGTTGTCCGTATCTTTTATTTACATGGACTTTGTATTTGATTCATTTGTATTCTCTTCATGCTATTAGTGAATTGTCCAACGAAAGCACTCAACGGGTTCGAGCCATGGACTAGCAGTCGTCTGACTGTGAACCAAGTAAAAATAAACTTGATAGCTTGTTTTGTTTCTATTTCTGTTTCTTTATTTCCACTACATACTTGAGATTTCAAAAAATATGAAAAATTCACGAGTGCTATTCACCCCACCCCCTCTAGTGCATTCTCCGATCCTATAGGCCTTGCCTCAAAGGTATGGTCATGCCTTTTCTTGGAGTGAAAACCATATCCTTCAACGGTTTGGTCGTGCCCCAGAGACACGATCGTGCCTTTAATTTTTAGTTTCCCATGATTAGGTTGTGCCCAAGAAGCATGGTTGTTCCTCCTATCTAGATGTTCTCACGACACGGTCGTGCCACACAAGCACAGTCATGTTGCATCAACTATAGCTATAGGGCACCTATAAAAGGGGCATAAGATCCCCTTTTCAGAGGAGGGAGGGGCTTTCCCCATAGAGGAAAATCCAAGAGCATCCGCGATAATCCGTCCACCTCCGGAGCAAGGAGACTCTCCCAAAGACATCGGCAACAACTCGCTAAGCCTTCTCATCTCTCTTCTATATGATTTGAGGTGTAGAATGTTATTCTTCATGTCTTTTGGTAGTTTCTTCATTACTATAGAGTAGTCCTCCAACTTCTAGGATGTAGGAAGCAATTATGATGTGATGTTGATGTATGAACTATGAATTTGTCCATTTCATTGTTCTATGATATGTTTATGACTTGTTCCATGTGTGTGCTATCTTGTTTGTGTTTCATTTAATGTGTGTGTGGTGAATACATATGGATGTGAAGTATTGGATGCCGTGTAGAGGAGATATTTTGGATTGTATGATCGGAGGGCCCTTAGTGACAAAAGGTATCCCTTTAACCTGACTTTCGAGAATCATCACCTTGAAATGGGGGTCAATTCTCCGCAAGGGATTAGCTAATTAGAGTTTAATGGATTTTCACCAATTCAATGTTAAGAAGTGACTTATGTAATCTAGACTGTATGACTAGGGGGGGCCTTAGTGACAAGGATATTCCTTTAACTGAACTTTCTATATTACCTCTTCTACTTAATAGCAATAGAAGAAAATGGTGTAAACACTTTGGTGTAACCTTCACGAGTCTATATCGATAATTTGGTTAGAATCCCTACAAAATCGTAAACATGGAGGATAAGGAGGCGAACATGTAATAGGGACATTAACTAGCATTATAGTGAAATTGAAATCCTAGAATCATCCCCTTAAGTCAACTTCTCTTGGAGATCTTGCTCACTCTCTCTCTCCCCCTCCCTCTCAATTCTCTCTAATGCCCAGCTCACTCTCTCTCTCTCTCAAACTCTATTTCTCTAGCCTTCAACCAACTTTCGATTGTCTAGATAAATTGTTTTTCAAACTCAACTAGTGCTTAATCAACAGTCTCTGTGGATTGATATTTTATTACTTGACAATTTAACCGTGCATTTGCGGTGAGACAACACTATGGTAGCACAACATAAGCATTGTTGAGTCAGAAAATTTTGGTTTTGGCCTACTTGCTAGTATCTTTGTGTTGTTTTCACTCATACTTGATCTTGATAGTTGTTTATCTGAAAATAGTTATGATTCATAAAGATGGACTAGTACATTTTTTCCAATGTGACCCCTCACTTCATTTTGGTTACTGGATAAATACTCGAATCATGTACTCATTGGGAAAAATCAAAATCTTAGAAAAGAAGATGTGTGTGAAGAAAAAAAATTATGCAGTGTGAGCAAAAAAAAAGGATAAAAAAATAATTATCATGAGTGGAAACGATATGGTACCCCTTTGAGACTAAGTTAGGTTACTAGGGAAATGTCTATTAGTTTCTCTTGATGTTAGTGCTCTTTTGAGACCTTGTGTAGATAGTGCATAGTACCTTTAGGGGGATGAATCTTGCGTGTGAAAGGTAAGTGTCTATCGTCGGAGGTATTGGGAACATGGCTAGATGATGACTTAACTAGGATTGGTGAGAGTCGAGTCACATAGCACTGCGCACTTAGAGATTTCATGCTAGGCCACATTAAGATGATTCGTATGCCTTTGCTCACTAGTGAAACTATTGGATAGGATTTGATAATATTGGATAGGATTTGATAAATTCTTTAGGTATTATGATGTATCATTCACACAAATAGGTTTAGATTGCAGGTTTTTACTTAAGGGCAGGCAAAAGTTTAAGTCAAGGGGTATTTGATGTGTGTGTTTTATGCATAAATGTTGGTATAGTTTTGCATTAATTTTAGTTTGTTACATGAGCATATTTTTCATACATTCATTACTTTTGCATTGTTTTCATCCTTTCTATTCGGAAATCTGCTCTTTGCACGTTTTTATTGATATGATGTGAAGATCTTGATGTTTGGAGTGAATTTAGAGATGAAAAGACAAAGTAATATGCATTACAGCATGATCCACGGCCATCCCGTGTTTCCCAACACGGTCGTGGATCATTCGGGAAGAAGAGGCACCTGAAAAACATCAAATTAGAGTGTATATAGTGGAACATGGCCAAGCCATGTTAGCTGACATGGCCAATCCATGTTAACCGACACGGCCAGGCCATGTTAGCCAACACGATCATGTTCTTTGTTGCCCCATGACGAAAAGTGTGCACCAAACTTCAAACAAACATAACTTTTGACTCGTATTGAACCAAAGGGTATACAACCTATCAAATTGAAACTTGTTCTTATATATACAGTTTGGTATAGGGTATAACCCATAATAGTCAAGTTTTAGGTCCCAAAACATCATTTTCATGGACATGTGGTGGTTCCCCCTATTTTTATGGAAATTTTGTATTTTAGGAAAGTGCCCCCCAATTTGTTATGAAAGTTTGTTAGTTTTGGTATCCTTGGAGTCTATAAAAGAACCAAGGGTCACTTGTTTAAGGAATCTAGGGATCAAGGGGTCCTTCCCTCCCTATCAAGGGGGTTTCCTTGTGACAAGGAACCCTAGGAGAGTGTCATTTCCAAGGAGTTGTCAACATTCCATCTTCCCGAGAGCTTGGAGATCAAGTCGAAGACAACCACAGACAACATGACTAAGCTTTTCTTCTCTTTTCTTTTTGATTTGAGTTGTAAAATTCTTTCCTTCATGTCTTTTTCTTGTATGTTCATCTCCATGGAGTAGTCTCTTGATTCTAGGATGAGGGAGTAGCCCAATGCATTGTTGACACATTTTATATTTATTCGTCTCTTTTTATCTCATGACGTATTTGATTTATGATCCGTCTTTAGTATGCATACATGACTATGAAACTAACATGTGCTTTCATATCCCATGAGATGCAGGGAAAGACCGAAAGGTAAACCTAATTCTCTAACCCCTAAAATCCGAGATTTGAGAGGTTGTTCACGAAAGTTTTTAAAACCTCACTAGGGTATCATTGGCTATCACAAACCTTAATGGGTTTACCCTAATTCGATGTCACAAAGTAGGAGATAGTACCTAGAAGGTCATGGGCATCATGACAGTAGTATCCTTGAGAAAGTGGTCACTTTAGTAAGGTTACCTTGAAAGTAAGCACTGCATTTGGGTAGGCACGCCGGTATTATTCCAAAAGTCTATACCAAGTACCTCGAGATATACCACCTTCAAACACAGGGGTAAAAGAGTGAATAACATTTAGAGAATTGATCATCGTGGCGAAATCGAAGTCCTAGAATTGCTTCCCAAAATTGGTTTTCTCCCACAAACTCTTCTTTCTTTCATAGTTCATTTTCTTTCTCTTATGATTCTCTCAACTTGTATTGATTTAGATATCATGCTTTGTGATTCTGACAAGTACTCGATTTATAGTCCTTGTTGGATCGATATTTTATTATTTGATGACAACCGTGCACTTGCGGATTCGCACATCAGTGGAGATGGTAGCGCCTCTCCCAATAGGCCCGAGGGCTTTATGGATGGAGGAAGGAATGGAGGAAGAAGATGATGGAGACTTAACCTAATATGGAATGGTGGCCCCTTCCAAGAGATGAAATTGAAGTGGTGAACCGTCACCACGTCCCACAGCCATGCCAAGGGCACAACCAGGCCGTGTAGGTTATAGTGGAGGGCCTCCAATCAAGATCTAGAATGAGACACGGCCAGGTCATGTCAGGGGACATGGCCAGGCCATGTCAGGGGACATGGCCAGGCCATGTCAGGGGCCATGTTAGGGGACACGGCAAGGCTGTGTCAGGGGACATGGTCAGGTCATGTTCCCTGTTGTAATGTGCTCCGAGCTCTATTGATGCTCTCCTTTGCTTCACTAATGTGCGTAGATTATACATGTTTTTAGGCATTGTTTGTCATACATTTACTTGCATTTCATGAGCATGATTTACACTATCGCACCCTATTTTATTATTATGTGATTGCTTTTACTCCTTTGGTTCGGAGATCTGCTCGTTTCATATTTTGATTGACAGGATGCATTTTGAAGCAAAAATGGAACATATTGGACATCAGAGCGAACTTGGGGAGAAATAAGTAAATCATGGTCATGCCTTATAGGAACGGTCATGCCTTATTCAATTAGAGCAAGGTCGTGCTCCCAAGCATGGCCATGCCTTTTCAGAAGACTCTCCACAAGCTCTAGGGAAGCCACACGGCTTGGTCTTGCCTTCTTCAGCTACGACTCCAGCAAATCTAGGAAGCTTCACAGTTCGATCGTGCCTTTTTTAGCCGGTTCTTCAGCATTTCCAGCAAGTCTCATGGTCCGACCGTGCCTTCCAAGCAGGTTGTGCCTTTTCTAAGAGCAAAGATCATATCCCCCATGGTTTGGCCGTTCCCATGAGGCACGATCGTGTCGCGTCTATTACTCACCATGTGGGGGGCCTATAAAAGGGAAGAAGATCCCCTTTTCAATGGGGGAGAGGGGTTTCCTTTCTAGGGAACCCACAAGGTCCATTTTCGAGGTAGAATTCGATGATCCGTTAATGATCCATCCACAATCTGAGTAAGGAGTTCATCTGAAGACATCGTCATCATCTTGCCAAGCATTTCATCCTCTCTATTCTCTGTTTGGATTGTAAGAATGCTTCTTTCATTATCTTTGGTTTGTAATTCCCTTGCTATGGAGTAGATCCTCTAGATTCTAGGATGTAGGGAGTAGTTTTGATGTGATGTTGATGTATGAACTATGAATTTTCCCATTTCTTTATTCTATTATATGTTTATAACTTGTTCTATGTGTGTTGTGTCTTGTTTGTTTGATTAAATGTGTGTGTGTAGTGAATACATGTGGATATGAAGGATTGGTCACCATATAGAGGAGATGCTTTGGATTGTACAACCGGGAGGCCCTTAGTGATAGAGCGTATCCCTTTAACTAAACTTTCTAGAGTCATCACCTTGAAATGGGAGCTAATTCTCCTCAAGGGATTGGCTAATTAGAGTTTAATGGATTTTCACTAATTTAATGTTAGGAAGTAACTTGTGTAATCTAGACTGTATGACCGGGGGGCCCTCATGTGATAGGGGGTATAACTTTAATTGGACTTTCTATGTTACCTCTTCTACTTAATGACATTGAAAGAAAATGGTTTAAATACTCCGGTGTAACCTTCACGAGTTCATATTGATAATTTAGTTAGAATCCCTACAAGAGTATAAACATGGAGGGTGAGGAGATGAACAATTCATTGTGCATCAACTAGCATCATAATGAAACTGAAATCCTAGAATCATTTCCTCCAAACTAATTCCTCTCTCGTTGATAATTTTCTCTCACTGGATCTCTCTCTCTCTAAATCTCTAGTTCTCAAGCTTTCACACAATCTTCGATCGTTTAGATAACTTGCTTTGTGAACTTAACTATTACTTAATCAACAATCCCTATGGATTTATATTTTATTACTTGATGACTTAACCGTGCACTTGCGGTTTCGACAATAAATTTTTGACATCATTGCCGGGGACTATTTTTTATTAACATTAGTTGATAAGTAATTTAGTTACTCTACACTCTTTTATTTTTTGTTAATAAATTCTGTATTTTATTGTCTTGTGAATAGCTTTGCAATTCAATTTGCTTTCTTAAAATTTCTGCATTCTCTTGTGTGCAAATAATTTTGTTTTGGAACTTTGTTTTGAAGGAGATTTAGATTTGTTCTTTTGCATGGGAAGGGCTAATATTGCAGAAAGTCGTTTACCTATTGATCCATAGTTGACAAAATATAAAGCACATTCCATTATGTTGAACATGCCTCTGAAAGATTATACTGCTCCCCTATTTGGAAGAATATTAGACCCTATTGTACCTCCACATATTTATGCTCAAAATTTTATAATTGACTCAGCATTTATCTCCAAGATTCAAGAAGATCAATTTGGAGGGTCATATTTCGAAAATCCATATCTACTTCTTGTGGAATTTTGCAGATATTGCAATACATTGAAATATGAAGGGGTTCTAGAAGACACGATTTGGCTACTAGCATTTCCTTTTAGCCTCAAAGATTCAGCCAGAGCTTGGTTAAATACTCTACCGCCTAGGAGCATCATGACATGGGATGAATTAGAACAATAAATTTTGAAGAAGTATTTTCCACCTAGAAAAATAGTTTATCTAAGGAGTCAAATCATGAGCTTTGAGAAAAAAGATGGAGAGTCATTATGCAAAACATGGGACAAATTCCTAAACTTGTTGCAGCAATGTCCACACCATGGTCTAGAAAAGTGGCTGATTATCCACATATTTTATATTGCGATATCTTTCTCCAACAAGACTCGGCTAGATTTAGCTGTAGGGGGGCTCTCTAATGAAACAGAGTTTGAATGAAGCATATGATTTGATTGACTAAGTGGTAACAAATCTTAATGAATGGTCAGGAGAAAATTTGATGATTCTCTCACTAAAAATCCTTGAAGTGGAAAGTTTGGATGTAAGGTTAAATGTCAAAGAAGAGCTATATCCATCAAACATTAATGTTGAAAACCTTAAAGAAAGTGTCATCCAGTCTCAGCATGAAATATTCGAGCAATTATATGAAGTTGTATGAGAGGTGGCGGTGATCTTGAAGAAGTACTTTTTCAAACATCAGAGGATCCCTTGGAGTCGAGCTTGATTTATGGGAAGTCAGAAAATCGAGATGATGAGTTTTGAGAAATGAGCAAAATATGAAAGAAATTCCTTGCCAATCACAAGAGTACGAACAAATTAAGACACTTGAATAAGGCCCACTTGTACAAGAAATTATGCCATCTCAAGTAGAACTTAAACCTCTTCCTTCTAATCTCATATATGAATTTCCTGGGCCAAACTTGACATTTCCAGTGATTGTCAATGCAAGTTTGAGTGAATTTGAGACCAAAAAGTTGCTTAAAGAACTAAGTTTGCATAGGAAGGTAATCGGATATACCATCAATGACATTAAAGAAATTAGTCCTTCTCTATGCATGCATAGAATCTTGCTTGAAGATGATCATAAATGCTCAGTCGAACATCAGAGAAGGTTAAATCCTAATATGAAAAAAGTGGTTAGGAAAGAAGTGTTGAAGCTATTAGATGCAGGAATTATTTACCCCATCTCTAATAGTGAATGGGTAATTTCAGTGCATATGGTTCCAAAAAAAGGAGGGATGACAGTGGTTAAAAATGAGAACAATGAATTGATTTTCTACTCAAACAGTTACCGGATGACATATATGCATTGATTATAGGAAGTTAAACAAAGAGACTGGGATGGATCATTTTCCTCTTCCCTTTATTGACCAAATGCTTGAAAGGCTTGCTAAGCACACATATTTTTGCTATCTAGATGGGTATTCCGAATTCTACCAAATTCCTATACATCCTCATGATCAAGAAAAGACCACTTTTACATGCCCGTATAGAACCTTTGCTTACAGAAGAATGTCTTTTGGTCGTTGCAATGCTCCAGCTACTTTCCAATGTTGTATGATGGCTATCTTTTTAGATTTGATTAAAGACATAATGGAAGTTTTCTTGGATGATTTTTTTTGTTTATGAAACTGACTTCGATACATGTTTATCTAATCTCTTAGGAGTTTTACGGAGATGTAAGGAAGTTAATTTAGTCCTAAATTGGGAGAAATGTATTTCATGGTAAAAGAAGGAATTATTCTAGGTCATAAGATTTCTGAACGGGGAATTGAAGTTGATAAGGCGAAAGTAGAAGTAATTGAGAAACTTCCTCCTCCGATAAATATGAAGGTGTTATATTTGAGAGGTTTCCTAAGGCAATCGCTTTATGGTATGGACTATTTATTGGATAAATAGAGATTCACTATTTGAGTGTACATTCTTAATGTAAATGATTGGATCTTAAACTCAATTATTGAATGTTAGCAATATGATTCATAACATGAGAGAACTTGTGATTAGATCACAACTAGTGAGCATCTCTACATATGTAATTATGAATATGTTGAAATATTTCTTAGTCGATGAATTGATGAGTTCGGACATCATGGATTCTGAGAGACTAGCACGTGTTATACTCCTTAATTTATCCAAGCAGCTATTCCTCACTAGATAGAGGCATTGGGATGTCGAGAGTTAAACCTGGATGCTAGTTAAAGGTAACTAGTTCATTGGAGTGACCTGCCATGAGATTTCATATGGGTCTGTACATATATGGATATGTCAATGAAGATCTCATTGCAACTTAAGTGGAAGTTTCCTTCAACTTGAGGTATTCAAGTCATCTTGGTCATGGAGACTTATACTTTGACATCTTAAGCAAGCATCTC
>JBBUKS010000001.1:4420360-4436838 GCA_038050645.1 Hedychium gardnerianum | reverse complement strand
GATTGATGCATACTTGCATCAAACACTATACAATCTGTTTACAACAGGTTGAGTTGTTTCACAATATGTTCTCAACAAATTAACGCAACCGCATCAACCATGATAGAAGTCGTAGGTGGAGTGAATTTTGTCGAATGAAATCAGACCATAGCACACGTTCATATTATGTATGAAGATGCTACAATCCTTTAGTTTGATCAACACAAACTATTTCATTCTCGACAAAACACCCATACAATCATGCAGATCATAATAAACACATGTGCATTATCTATATCACATATAAAACAGAACTACAACACAGTATACGTATTTGCAAGCGGTTTCTCTGGAGGGATCAAAGTATTTTCCACTGTGCATGTATGTATTTTCGCATATATGTCCCAACAATACCACCCTTCGACCACCACCTCTTTGGGTTAGAGGAGGAGGAACTGACAACCACCTTCATAGAGCTCCACTTCCACCGTCGACTCCACTCCACTACATCATCCACTTCTTCCTCTTCGGGTTAGAAGAGGAGGAACCGAAGCTTTCCCCTTCTCCTCTTCGGGTTAGAAGAGAGGAAGCTCCCTCCTCCATCCACCATCCGACAGACCCATCATCTTCATCATCACCTCCATAACTTCATCTCTAGTCACTTCCTCTTTAGGTTAGAAGAGGAGGAACCAGTAGCTCCTCCACTTCCCCTCTTTGAGTTAGAAGAGTAGAAGCATCACTCTTCCATCAACCCTCTTTTCTTTGGGTTTGAAGAGAAGAGGTCCTCCTTCATTCGAGCTCTGATCAGCCTGCCTCCATAGCTTCTCCATCACCGGCAACCTTGTCAACAGCCCCTTCCTTTATGGGTTAGAAGAGGAGGATCCACTATTGGATCGAGAAAGCACTATATGGGGGAAGGGGTGAATAGCGTGCTTCGTACGCGTTCAAAATTCGTTCAAAAAACCAAAGTTGTTGTAGCGAAAAACTAAATACAGAATAGAAAGAGACTTTTTTATTTTACTTGGTTCACAGCCTCATAGCAACTACTCCAAGGTCCGTAGTCAGTTTGACCACTCTCGATGGGCAATCACTATTAACCTTCTTCTTGAATGAGAAGATGGTTCATTTTTTTTACAAACATAGGGTTCGGTAACAAGTTTACCGATTCTTGAAATAAAACCGTATAGAAATGATAGTATGAATAGAAAACAACTAACTAAGCTTTACTAAAAACTAGGCTCGTTTGAGCTCATAGTGGTGTCGCGTAGTTGTTGCGTCGTTGAAGCTTGCGCATAGAAGAATTTCGAAGTTGGAACTTTGGCACAGAATGTTGGGTAGTCCGATGCGGTGTGTGGTAAAACATGTTTCGCAAACATACACAGTAGGAAGACATAAATAGTAATAATAAAACTAATTATTATATCACACACACCACACGCATACAAGGATACAACTCATGCAGACATGATCGCATAATAAAATTTTATGAAATTAAATTTACTCTAGTTATACCTGATGGATCATTGAGAACTCCTCAAGACTACTTTGAAAGTCATGAGTTTTGTCTTCACAAAAGGTCCTATGCTTGCATGTGAAGATGAGGTTTGGTGCCCGACGACGTATGCAACCAGACGACATCAAACGAAGAGAGAGCAACCAAAAGATGGTTGTTGTCCATCAAAAAAAAGGGGGTATTTCCTCCTTTTTCTTCATTTTCTAACGCCCATAATTATTTGCCGATGAGATATGAAGTACCCCTAAGACGTCGGGGGTTCAGTAGCAATGCCGAAGAGAAGGTGACGACACCGGCGGACAGAATTTGTCTGTCGGTTCCTTTCTCCCTTAGAGCGGCGATGACCGATCGGATATAGGTACTCTGGCGTCCTATTGGCTGGCCAGTGGTTGGTGGCTGCCAGAGGAGGAAGCTGGCCAGTGGAGCTTGGGGCGGCGACATCAAAGGAAACCTTTCCCTTGGTGGTCGGTGTCACAAGAGAGGAGAGGAGAGGGAGGGAGTTTTAAGAAAAAAATAACAATTAGATCTAATCCAAAACCATAATAATTCTCTCCTTATAGGAGAGTATTTATAACCTCCTCTCAATGACTTGGGGAGCAAGTCATCTCCTAAGCCTAAGCCCAACCTGATAAGCCTTAACCAAAACTTAATCCATTAAGCTCTTGGTTTGGTTCAAAACTAAACCACTTGGTTTAATAATCAAACCAAACCAATTTGGTTTATTATTAAACCAAAGAGGGTCCATTACATCTTCAAAAGATGTGGCCCATCCGTGCTTCTATTCCGACAAATAACTTTCCATATTTGTCATTTGTTTAGTTCAACCAAACTTTGTGTCTCTCAATCTGAGAATCCAATTCTCAAACTCGTTTTAAGTCTTTTGGATAAACTCGTAATGCATGTGACCTTATAGTTTCCTAGTTATGTTAGTCATTCATAATTAACCATTTAATTATGAATAGATCATGAGTGACACCTAGTAGAACATCATGACTCCCAATTGACTAGAAAGTTAACGATTGATTCTAGAACCACTTTCAAACTTTTCAGCAGCTACAATGAGTCATGCCTCAATTCTTTCACTCGTCTTATATCCACTTGATTTAGGACATAATCTATGTGACAATCCCCACTAGGCTGACTATGTCACACCTAGCCCAAGTAGTAGTTCCTTGTCCTACATATTTGAATTACTCAAACACATTATCCAAGAAGACCATTCTCTTGATGTGTTCTGCTTTGGCCAAAGACTTACGAGTAATAATCCTGATAAGTAGTCATAGGATATGTTTCTCCTTATGCAAGGAGTGGTGAATCCTCTCTGGGCTATTTAAACACCTTCGGGCACTTCAAACTTATACCCAATCATCTCGGGTCCACATCTCCAAGGAGATGTTTGCTTAAGATGGCTGAATACCTCAAGTTTAAGAAAACTTGCACTTAAGATGCAATGAGATCTTCATTGACATATCTATATATGTAAAGAATCATATGAAGTCTCATAGCAGGTCGCTCCAATGAACTAGTTACCTTTAACTAGCATTCATGTTTAACTCTCGACATCTCAATGTCTCCAGCCAATGAGGAGCGGTTGCTTAGATAAACCGAGTATAAAATGTGCTAGTCTCACATAATCGATGATATCAAAACCCATTAATTCATTGACTAGGGATGTTTTTATACGTTCATAATTACACATGTAAAGATGCTCACTAGTTGTGATTCAATCACAAGTTTTCTCATGTTATGAATTGTATTGCGGACATTCAGTAAGTTAGTTTAAGATTCAATCATATACATAAAGAATGTGCACTCATATAGTGAATCATTTATTTATCCAATAAATGGTACATACCATAAGGTGATTATCTTAGGACACCTCTCAAATATAACACAGAATGGAAGAGAAGATGACTCAAAAGTTGATTATGAAGTTGTTGTTCGAAGTCCCTTTTAAAGATGACTCTGGACGACTTGATCATATAGGGGTCCCTCCAGCAATGCCTATCCGATCCTCTTCCGTCGATGAGTTATTGTTGTTGAAACTGCAAGTGCACGGTTAAATTGTCAAATAATAAAAATATTGATCCACAGAGACTATTGATTAAACACTAGTTAATTACACAAAGCAAGTTATCTAAACAATTGAAGGTCATGTGAAATCTTGAGAACAAGAGCTTAGGAGAGAGAGAGAGTGAGTGAGCGAGTGAGAGAGAGAGAGAGGTCCAATGAGAGAAGAAGATCGCAAAGAGAGGAATTGGTTTGGGAAGGTGATCCTAGGATTTCGATTTCATTATGATGCTAGTTGATGTACTATGAATTGTTCATCCCCTTACCCTCCATGTTTACATTCTTGTAAGAATTCTAATCAAATTACCAATATAGACTCGTGAAGGATTACACCGAAGTGTCTACACAATTTTTTCAATGCTATTAAGTAGAAGAAGTAACATAGAAAGTCTTGTTAAAGTGATACCCCCTGTCATATGAGGGCACCCTGGTCATATAGTCTAGATTACGCATGTCACTTTCTAACATTAAATTGGTGAAAACTCATTAAACTCTAATTAGCTAATCCCTTACGGAGAATTGGTCCCCATTTCAAGATGATAACTCTAGAAAGTTCGATTAAAGGGATACTATCTGTCACTAAGGACCTCCTAGTTATACAATCCAAAGCATCTCCTCTACATGGTGACCAATCATTCACATCCAATTGCATTCACCACACACACATTTAATCAAACACAAACAAGACACAACACAAGTAGAACAAGTCATAAACATGTCATTGAGCAAGGAAATTGGTAAATCCATAGTTAATACATCAACATCACATCAAAACTACTCCCTACATCCTAGGATCCAAAGAATCTTTTTCAAAGAAAGGGAATTACAAACCAAAGACAATGAAAGAAGCATTCTTACAATCCAAACAGAGAATAGAGGAAGAAATACTTAGCAAGATAATGTCGATGTCTTCGAATGAAATCCAAGCTCAAAAGGTGGATGGATTATTGAAATCTGCTTCGGAATTGAACCTTGTGGGTTCCCAAAAAGGAAAAATCCTTCTCCCCTTGAAAAGGGGATCTTGAGCCCCTTTTATATGTCCCCTCCTGCGGGTTGTAAATGATGTGACATGACCATGTCTCATGGACATGACCGAACCGTGGGAAGATCTGTTCTTTGCTCTGGGAAAAGGCATAGTCATATCTTGGAGGCACAACCGTCGTGAAAGCTACTGGAAGATGCTGAGACACGGCTAAAATTTGGCACGACCGTGCCTAAGAGGCACGACCAGATTGTGAACGTTGGATGCTATTGACAACTTCAACCCACGGAACACATGAAGGAAGCTTGTCAATTAGGAGTGATTACTCCACAATTGGCTCAAATTGAATAAGTGGATGCTATTGGCAACTTCAACCCAAGACCCAACAATTCTTATTCTGGAACTTACAATCTCGGATGAAGAAATCACCCAATTTTTTCTTACCGCAATAATTAAGAGAAAATAGAGAAATCATATAATTTTCAACAAAATTCACAATCCTCAAGATTAGAGAAAATTCTTGAAGAGATGCAAGCTACTCAAGTAGAAATGAAGAATGAAATCAAGCAACTTTGTGGAAGAATGGACAATGTTGAAAAATATTTAAAAGTGTTTGATAATCAAATGACACAAGTGGCTAGTTCATGCTTAAGATCTTTAGGGACATTTCCAAGAAAGCCCGAGCCGAATCCTGTTGAGCATTACAACATAGTTGAGTTGAGAAGCGGACAGACCTTGGGTGAGTCCCAAGTGACTATAAAGAACAAAGGGATCGAACATGTGCCAATTGAAGAGCCTACTCCTTCCTCCTTACACCACGATCATATCCAAGAGGAAGTTGAGAATGACGAACTAATTGAAGATCCTCCAGTGAGAAGAAATGTACCACCAATTTCCTTGCCTCAAAGAATAGTCAAGGCTAAAAAAGATGAAGAGTTTGACAAGTTTCTTGAAAAAATCAAAGACCTTTGTATTGAGATTCCTCTCATAAATGCTTTACAATAAATGCCTAAATTTGCGAAGTTCATGAGAGAAATCATTTCCAACTGACGCAAGAAGGATGAGTATGAGACCATTACTTTAATCGAGGTGTGTAGTGCCTTGATTCTAAACACGCTACCTCCCAAGCTTAAAGATCCAAAGAGTTTTTTTTATCCCTGGTAAAATTGGCACAACCTTGATAGGTAAGACATTTTGTGATCTCGAGGCTAGTGTAAGTCTCATCCCTTATTTTGTTTGCAAGAAACTTGGATTGAATGACCTTAAATTGACCACAATGACACTACAACTAGCAAATCATTCCTATAGATACCCAATGGGTATTATTGAGGATGTGTCAGTGGAAGTGAGGAGCTTCATAGTCCTTACAAATTTTGTGGTTTTAGAAATGAAAGAAGATCCAAAGATTTCCGTCATTTTGAGACGACCTTTCCTTGACATGGCCGGAGCTATGATAGATGTTAAGAATCACAAACTCTCATTGGTAGTAGGCTAGGACACAATAGAATTCAATTTATCAAAGACCTTTGATTCATTTGTTGTCGTTAAAATTTTGTGTTGTAGGTTGGAAGGACTCTAACCGGAGAAGAAGAAACATCACCCTGATGATAGACTGCCAGATGTAGCACCAAGTCTGACGAGTCATAAAAAGAAGCCCAAGATGAAGAAGGACAAATACATCATTTTGACAAGGGCCCGGATGAAGAAAGGGCTGAAAATTTCATCCTATCATGGTGGAAGGGAACACTACCCCTTCAAGGCAAAGACTCTCAACTGAGCCAAGACAGGGGTTGAGCTTGCGACCTTAAACGAGTACTTCTTGGGAGGCAACCCAAGGGTTTATTTTTGCATTTGAGTTCTTGTTTTTAGTTTCTTGTTTTTTATGTTTATGTTAGTCTTCTTTTGACATTTTTTAGGGCTGCAAACCTACACGAGTTGGCCGTGGTGCTTACCACAGGCATGGAAGGTACATTGAAGAACAAATGAAGGTAGGTCATTCCCATGAGGCATGACCGTGCCTCATTGGCAGCAAGGGCCAAAATGAACCACGGTAGGGTTGTGTTTTTTGACACGACCATGCCTCATTACTAGCAGGCTCCAAATCAAGCCATGACATTGTTGTGTCTTTATGACACGGTTGTGTCTCAGTTGAAGCAGTGTCCCAAATGTCTCATGACAAAGTCGTGTCTCGCAGGCACAGTCGTGCCTTTACTAAAAGGAATGCTAGATCAAGCGATGACAAGGCCATGGCAATTTTGGAGCAAAACAAAGCAACATTCATGGAGAAATCGTGTCTTTCGACACAACCGTGCTACTTTTTCGAGGAGAAGCCCAAAATATTCATGTCAAGGCCATGTATGTTGACATGATCGTGCCAAACTTGGAGGATGTTCTATAATATATATATATATATATGAACACGACCATGCCATTTTGACATGGTCGTGTGAAAACAATACTTTACAGATAGAATCTATCATGGCGGGGTCACGGCCGTGTGACGCAACATTAGGGGATAAGAAACCTAGAGCACGGCCCGTGTTTCATTCTGACACGGCCGTGCCCCTTCAGAATCTCACTTCTTCTCTCTTCAACTCCTCCTCCTTCATCTCTTTTCCAAAGGCAAGATCCAAGCTTCTCTCTTCTTCTCAAATCTTCCCAAGAAAGAGTCTTCTCCATCTCCCAACTTCCTCCTTTAAGTTTTCTCTCAAGAACTCCCTTCTCCAAGATTCCTCTCACAATCTCTTCTTAATCTTAATCCAAATTGGATCCAAGATCTTCCCTCTTTCTTGATTTTTACCAAGCTCTCGAGATCTCTCCTCCCTTGCTTTCTCTTCCTCACAACCAACCAATCACTCCTCTTTGACTTATGATCTTCCAAAATGTTGAAGTAATTTCGTAGAAGTGATGGATCTAGCGAGGGAAACAATCTCGGCAAAGGAAAGGGAAAAGCCACCGACAAAGAAAAGTGCCAAACACGCGACAAAGATAACAAAATTTTATATGAAATTATTTTTTGAAATGATGAACAAAAAGCTAGATTTGATACTGTTCTTACTCAAAAAATTATATGTACCCGTTATCTAGACAAACATACGGTGTAATCATCGTATGGGGGACACCCCAGAATTGTAAAAACAACAACGAAAGTTCTACGAGCTGGGTTCTTTTGGCCCAATTTGTTCAAAGATGCACGAGAATACATGCTATCTTGTGATTGTTGTAAGAAAACAAGTAATATTTCTAAGCGGCATGAGATGCCATTGAACTTCATCTTTGAAGTTGAGCTCTTTGATGTTTGAGGAGTTGATTTTATGACGCCTTTTTCTTCATCATGTGACAATAATTACATCCTGGTTGTTCTAGATTATGTTTCTAAATGGGTAGAAGCCATAGCCTCTCCTACTTGTGACGCAAAAACTATCATTAAAATATTCAAGAAGATAATCTTTCCCAAGTTTGGAGTTCCTAGAGCAGTCATAAGTTATGGAAGATCTCATTTCATTGAAAGACAATTTGAGAATTTACTTAAAAAAATATGGGGTAAGCCATAAAATTACAATGCCATATCATCTGCAAACAAGTGGGAAAATAGAGAGATCAAAGGTATATTGGAAAAGACGATGTCCATATCCAGAAATGCTTGGTCTCTGAAGTTGGATGATGCTCTATGGGCCTACCATACTGCTTATAAGACTCCAATTGGAATGACATCATTTTGTTTGATTTATGCAAAGTCTTGTCATCTTCCGGTAGAATTGGAGCATAAGGCATATTGGGTAATTCAACGACTCAACTTTGATTTAAAATCAGCTAGAGAAAAGAGGAAACTTCAACCCAATGAATTAGATAAACTAAGAATGGATGCTTACGAGCATGCTAAGTCTTATAAGGAAAGAACAAAAAATTGATATGATAAACACATCAAGAAAATTTCATGAAGGATACCTCGTGTTGTTTTTCAATTCAAGACTAAGATTTTTTTCTAGAAAGCTAAAATCACGATGGACAGGACCTTTCAGAGTTCAAAAGGTATATTCATATGGAGCAGTTGACATCTGGAGCAAGGAATCAGTATCCTGTAAAGTTAATAGGCAGAGATTGAAAAGATACTTCTTGGGAATGCCTGATAAAGAGGAAGAAGAACGATATTTTTCTGAACCTCATCCTCCGAATTGAGTCAAGACAGGAGTCGAGTTTGTGACCTTAAATGAGCACTTCTTGGGAGACAACCCAAGAGTTTATTTTTGCATATTTAGTTCTTGTTTTCGGTTTCTTATTATTGATGTTTATATTAGTCTTCTTTTGGCATTTTTTAGGGCCACAAACCTAAACGAGCTGGCTGTGGTGCTTACCATGGGTGTGGAAGGTACATTGAAGAACAATTGAAGGCAGGTCATGCCCATGAGTCACGATCATGCCTCATTGGCACCAAGGGCATGAATGAACCACAGAAGGCCATTTTTGACACAGTCGTGCCTCACTAGTAGTAGGCTCCAGATCAAGCCATGGCGTTGTCATGTCTTTATGACACGGTTGTGTCATGCCTCACTAGTAGTAGGCTCCAGATCAAGCCATGACGTTGTCATGTCTTTATGACACAGTCATGTCTCAGTTGAAGTAGCCTCTCTAATGTCTCACGGCAGGGTCGTGCCTCTTAGTCATGGTCGTGCCTCTGCTGAAGGGAATGCCAGATCAAGCCATGACAAGGTTGTGCCTTTTGACATGGTCATGCCAATTTTGGAGTAAAACAAAGCAGCAGTCATGGAGCAGCCATATCTTTCGACATGACCATGCTACTTTTTCAAGGAGAAGCTCAAATCAATCACGTCAAGGCAGTGTATGTTGACACGATCGTGCCTATATATATATATATATTGTGAGTGTAAACTAAAAAGTTACACCTTTGAAATTGAGTTAGGTTACTGAGAAAATAACTGTTATATTTCTCTTGATTTCGAGTTATCCTTTGAGACCTTGTGTAGACTTTGAGAGGGATGAACTATGCTTGTGGCAGGTAAGTGCCTATTGCCCGAGGCATAAGGAACATGATTAGATGTTGACTTGACTAGGCTTGGGGACTGACACTTGAAAAGGTTAAGCCACTCATTGCATCGAGCACAGAGAACTTCTACTTAGGTCATTCTCAAACTATTTTTATATCATACTCATCAATGAAATTATGTGATAGGACTATGATGCACCATTTCTCCATATGAATCTAGATTGTAGGTTTTTGCTTGAGGACAAGTAAAGGTTTAAGTTTGGGGTATGATGTACGTAGATTATACATGTTTCTAGGTATTATTTATTATACATTTACTTGTATTTCATGAGCATGATCTACTCTATCGCACCCTATTTCATTGTTATGTGACTACTTTTATTACTTTGGTTCAGAGATCTGCTCTTTTCATATTTTGATTGATATGATGCAAAATGGAGCGTAACAAACATTGGAGCAAGCTTGGAGGAAAACAATAAAGCATGGGTGTGCCTCACAAGCATGACTGTGCCTTCTTCAGTTGAGAATTCAACATTTCCAGCAGTGTGCATGGTGTGGCCATGCTTATGAGGCATGACCGTGCTATTTTCAGAAGAATCTACCGGACTTCCAGCATGCATCACGGTCCGACCATGCTTCCAAGGCATAACTGTGCCATTTTCGAGAGCTAAATCCAAAACAGCTCACGATTCAATCGTGCCCATGAAGCATGGTCATGTCACATTATTTACAACTTGTGGGGGCTTATAAAAGGGGCTCAAGATCCTCTTTTCATGGGAAGAAGGGTTTTCCCTTTTTGGGAACACACAAGGTCCAATTCTGAAGCAAATTTTAATGATCCATCCAACTTCTAAGCTAGGATTTTATCCGAAGACATTAACATCATCTTGCTAAGCATTTCTTCTTCTCTATTCTCTGTTTGTATTGTAAGAATGCTTCTTTCATTGTCTTTGGTTTGTAATTCCATTTCTATGGAGTAGATTCTCCGGATCCTAGGATGTAGGGAGTAGTTTTGATATGATGTTGATGTATTAACTATGGATTTGCCAATTTCCTTACTCAATGACATATTTATGACTTGTTCTACTTGTGTTGTGTCTTGTTTATGTTTAATTAAATGTGTGGTGAATGCAATTGGATGTGAAGGATTGGTCACCATGTAGAGGAGATGCTTTGGATTGTATAACTGGGGGCCCTTAGTGATAGAGGATATCCCTTTAACCGAATTTTTTAGAGTCATCATCTTGAAATGGGGACCAATTCTCCACAAGAGATTATCTAATTAGTTTAATGGATTTTCATCATTTTAATGTTAGGTAGTAACTTGTGTAATTTGGACTGTATGATCGGGGGACCCTCCTGTGATAGGGTGTATCTCTTTAACCAGACTTTATATGTGTAATCCTTCACGGGTCTATATTGATAATTTGGTTAGAATCCATACAAGAATGTAAACATGGAGGGTAAGAGGATGAACAATTTATAGTGTATCAACTAGTATTATAATGAAATAAAAATCCTAGGATCGTCTTCCCAAACCAATTTCTATCTTTGTGATCATCTGCTCTCATTGGATCTCTCACACACTCTCTCTCTCTTAAGCTCTTGCTCTCAAACTTTAACACAACATTCGATTGTTTAGATAAATTAATTTGCAAACTTGACTAGTGCTTAATCAATAGTCATTGTGGATCGATATTTTATTACTTAATGACTTAACCGTGCACTTACGATTTTGACAACAAGTTTTTGCCACCGTTACCGGGGATTATTTTCGATTAACATTAGTTGATAAGTATATTTAATCTAGACTCTTTTCTTTTTCTTTAAATAAATTTTGTATTTTCTTGTCTTGTGAATAACTTTGTAATTTAATTTCCTTTCTTATAATTTATGCATTTTCTTCCTTGAAATACTCTTTTTTGGAACTTTATTTCGAAAGAGATTAGGATTTGCTCTTTTACATATGAGGGTCTAACATTGCAGGAAATCTTTTACATATTGATTTTGAGGTTAATAGAATATGAAGCACATTCCAATATGATAAACAAGCTGAAAGATTATACTGCTCCCTTATCTGGAAGGGGATTGGATCTTATTATACCTCCATCAATTTATGCTCAAAATTTCATACTTGATCCAACATTTATTTCCAAGATTCAAGAAGATCAATTTGGAGGGCCAGACTCTAAAAATCTATATCTACATCTTATGAAATTTTATAGATATTGTAATACATTGAAATATGAAGGGGTTCCGGTAGACACCATCTGGCTACTAGCATTTCCCTTTAGCCTCAGAGATTCAACCAGAACCTGGTTAAATACTCTACCTCTTAGAAGCATCATGACATGAGATGAATTAGAACAACTATTTTTAAACAAGTATTTTTCACCAAGAAAAACAGTCTATCTAAGGAATCAAATCATGAGTTTCAAGCAAAAAAATAGATAGTCGTTATGTAAAGCATGGGAAAGATTCCTAAGCATATTGCAGCAATGTCCACACTATGGTCTAGAAAAGTGACTGATTATCCACATATTTTACATTGAGATTTCTTTCTCCAATAAGAGTCAGTTGGATTCAGCTGCAGGGGTCTCTCTGATGAATAGGAGTTCGAATGAAGCATATGATTTGATTGACCGGGTGGTAACGAACCTCCATGAATGGTCAGAAGAAAATTTCATGACTCTCACCAAAAATCTTTGAAGTAAAAGGTTTGGAAGAAGGGTTAAATATCAAAGAGGAGTTATATCTAGTAAATAGTAACGTTGAAAACCTAAGAAAAAGTGTCATTCAGACTCAACATGAAATATTCAAGCAAATTGATGATGAAGGGATTGTTTCGGCCAAAACAAATCTTGATAAGGAGTGCGATGAAATTGTTTGGAGAAGTGGTGGTGATCTTGAAGAAGTACTTCTTCAAACATTAGAGGATCCCTTGGAAGCAAGCTTGATCTATGGGAAGTCAGAAACTCGAGATGATGAATTTAGATATTATGAGCAAAATATGGAAGAAGTCCCTTGCTAATCACAAGAGTATGAGCAAATTAAGACACTTGAGCAAGACCCACCTGAACTTGAAATCTCACCACCTCAAGTAGAACTTTAATCTCTTCCTTCTAATCTCAGATATGAATTTCTTGGGCCAAACTCTACATTTCCAATGATTGTCAATGCAAGTTTGAATCAATTTGAGACCAAAAAGTTGCTCAGAGGGCTAAGTTTGCATAGGAAAGTAATCGGATATACCATCGACGACATTAAAGGAATTAGTCCTTCCATGTACATGCATAGAATCCTACTTAAAGATGATCATAAATGCTCAATTGAACATTAGAGAAGGCTAAATCTTAACATGAAAGAAGTGGTTAGAAAAGAAGTATTGAAGCTATTAGATGCATAAATTATTTACCCCATCTCTAAGAGTGAATGGGTAAGCCCAGTGCAAGTGGTTCCAAAAAAAGAAGGAATGACGATGGTTGAAAATGAGAACAATGAATTGATTCCTACTCGAATAGTTACCAGATGATGTATGTGCATTAACTATAGGAAGTTAAACAAAGAGACTAGGAAGAATCATTTTCCTCTTTCCTTCATTAACCAAATGCTTGAAAGGCTTGCTAAGCACATATATTTTTGCTATCTAGATGGCTATTCTGGGTTCTACCAAATTCCTATACATCCTCATGATCAAGAGAAGACTACTTTTACATGCCCGTATGGAACCTTTGCTTATAGAAGAATGCCTTTTGGTCTTTGTAATACTCCCGCTACTTTTCAACATTGTATGATAGCTATCTTTTCAGATTTGATTGAAGACATAATGGAAGTTTTCATGGATGATTTTTCTTTGTATGGAACTGATTTCGATACATGTTTATCTAATCTCTTTAGAGTTTTACGAAAATGTTACAAAGTTAATTTGGTCCTAAATTGGGAGAAATGTCATTTCATGGTTAAAGAAGGAATTGTTCTGGGTCATAAGATTTCTGAACGAGGAATTAAAGTTGATAAGGCAAAAGTGGAAGTAATTAAGAAACTTTCTCCACCGATAAATGTGAAAGGGGTAAGGAGGTTTTTAGGAAATGCGGGATTCTACCAACGCTTCATAAAAGATTTTCCAAGATTTCCAAACTATTGACCAATTTATTGTTAAAGGATGCTAAATTCTGTTTTGATCAAAATTGTCTAGATGCATTTGGCATGATAAAAAGAGCTTTGGTAACCGCTCCTATAATGTAAGCACCGTATTAAAAGCTCCCTTTCAAAATCATGTGTAATGCAAGTGACTATGCTGTAGGAGCAGTGTTGGGACAAAGAAAGGACAAGAAAGTGTTTGTCATACACTATGCTAGTAAAACTCTAGACGACACCCAGATCAACTATGCTACTACAAAAAAAGAATTATTAGCAGTTGTCTTTGTATTTGATAAATTCAGATCGTATTTGGTGGGATCAAAAGGGATAGTTTATATAGATCACGCAACCATTTGGTATTTACTCAGTAAGAAAGATGCAAAACCATGACTTATCAGATGAATATTGCTACTTCAGGAGTTCAATTTAGAAATCAGAGACAAGAAAGGAGCAGAAAATATTGTGGTAGACCATTTGTCCAGAATGTGTCAAGATTAGACAGAAACGTAGATGACCATTTTCCCATTGATGACTCTTTTCCAAATGAGCATCTTTTATCCATCACTAACCTGAATGTTCTATGGTATGCAGATTTTGTGAATTATCTTGCTTGTGGAATTCTTCCACCAAATCTCACCTCTCAGCAGAGAAAGCAATTCTTCATAGATGTCAAGTATTATGTATGGGATGAACCCCTACTTTACAAGAAGTGCGGTGATACAATCTACCGAAGATGTGTACTTGAGGATGAAACTAAGAAAATCTTGCATCATTGTCACTCATCATCGTATGGGGGACACCCTAGAATTTTAAAGACTTCAACTAAAGTTCTACAAATTGGATTCTTTTGACCACATTTATTTAAAGATGCATGGAAATACGTGCTATCATGTGATCGCTGTTAGAAAACTATCAATATTTCTAAGTGGCATGAGATGTCTTTGAACTTTATCCTTGAAGTTGAGCTCTTCGATGTTTGGAGAGTTGATTTTATGGGGTCGTTTCCTTCATTATATGGTAATAATTATATCCTGGTTGCTATAGATTATGTTTAATGGGTGGAAGCCATAACCTCTCCTACTTGCGACGCAAAAACTATCATTAAAATGTTCGATAAGATAATCTTTCCCAGGTTTTGAGTTCCCAAAGCAGTCATAAGTGATAGAAGATCTCATTTCATTAAAAGATAATTTGAGAACTTACTTAAGAAATACGGGATAAGCCATAAAATTGTAACATCATACCATCCACAGATAAGTGAGAAAGTAGAGATTTCAAACAAAGAGATCAAAAGTATATTAGAAAAGACGGTATCCACGTCCAGAAAAGATTAGCTCTGAAGTTTGATGATGTTCTATGTTCTTATCATACTGCTTATAAGACTCCCATTGGAATGACACCATTTCGTTTGGTTTATGGAAAACCTTGCCATCTTCCAATAGGGAGCATAAGACTTATTTGGAAATTCAATGACTCAACTTTGATTTGAAATCAGTTGGAGAAAAGAGAAGACTTCAACTTAATGAATTAGATGAACTTAGGATGGATGTTTATGAGCATGCAAAGTCTTACTAGGAAAGAACCAAAAAATGACATGATAGACACATCGTGCAAAGATAATTTCATGAAGGAGACCTTGTGTTGTTATTCAATTCAAGACTAAGACTGTTTCCTAAAAAGTTAAAGTCACGATGGTTAGGACCTTTTAGAATTAAAAAGGTATATCCATATGGAGCAATTAACATCTAGAGCAAGGAATCAAGATCTTATAAAGTGAATGGGAAGAGATTGAAAAGATATTTCTTAGAGATGTCTGTTAATAAGGAAGAAGAACAATATTTTTTTGAACCTCGCCCTCCGAATTGAGCCAAGACAGGGGTTGAGCTCATGACCTTAAATGAGTTGCTTCTTGGGAGGCAACCCAAGGGTTTATTTCCATATTTTAGTTTTCTAGTTTCAATTTCTTATTTTTGATGTTTATGTGATTCTTTTTATAAATTTTAGGGCTACAAACCTACACGAGCTAGCCCTGGTGCTTACCGCGGGCATGGAAGGTGTCTTGAAGAAAAGATGAAGGCAAGCGATGCCCATGAGGCATGGTCGTGCCTTATTGGCATGGTTGTGCCTCATCGGCACCCAAGGCTAGATTGATCTATGACATGGTCGTGTCTTTTTGACACAGTCATTCCTTAGAGCGAGCAGCTTACCGAATGTCACACGGCAGGGCCGTGCCTCTCAGGCATGGCCATGCCTCTATTGAAGGGAATTTTAGATCAAGCCACGGTAAGGTCGTGTCTTCATACACGGTCGTGCCAATTTTGGAGCAGGAGGCCAAATCAACCACACCTTGGCCGTGTCTTTTGACACGACCATGTGAAGAAATGTCTCCCAAAATAGAACTTGCCACGGTGGGGTCATGTCAAAAGAAATGGCCGTGTGACGTCAATGTGAGAGTTAACGTCCCATGTTTTTCCCACATGGCCGTGCTGCCTGCATTCTTCCAACTTCTTCACCTCTTTTTCCTTCCCCACTTCCAAAGACCTTCTTCTATCTCTATTTTCTCTTCTCCATCTTCTCAATCCCATCCAAATACTGTCATCCCTACACTCTTCTCTTCTCAATTGAGGGATTCTCCCTCTTCACTTGATTCTTCCCTTTCCCCTTTCTCCCCTTGGGCTTGTTCTATTGTCTTGAGAAGTTGTTGATGTTAGCAGAAGCCCTAGAGCCAATCATGTGATGGTTGACTAAAGGACTCATTGTATCATATTCTTGTATTAATAAAGGCATGT
>JBBUKS010000001.1:4403973-4416344 GCA_038050645.1 Hedychium gardnerianum | reverse complement strand
TTGGGTATTTGTGTTTAGTGTATTATGTATCCAGAAAATTGTCCGCCGTACAGGGGAGGTGCTGTCCGATTTTCGTCGGATAAATACCCTCTCGGGGCATGACAGAAAGGTAATCGGATATACCATCTATGACATTAAAGGAATTAGTCCTTCTCTGTGCATGCATAGAATCTTACTTGAAGATGATCATAAATTCTTAGTCAAACATCTAAGAAGGCTAAATTCTAATATGAAAGAAGTGGTTAGAAAAGAAGTATTGAAGCTATTAGATTCAAGAATTATTTACCCCATCTCTGATAGTGAATGGGTAAGCTCAATGCATGTGGTTCCAAAAAAAGAGGTAAGACGATGGTTAAAAATGAGAGCAATGAATTGATTCCTACTCAGACAGTTACTGAATGATGTATGTGCATTGATTATAGGAAGTTAAACAAAGATACTAGGAAGGATCATTTTCCTCTTTCTTTTATTGACCAAATGCTTGAAAGGCTTGCTAAGCACACATATTTTTGCTATATAGATGGGTATTCCTGATTCTACCAAATTCTTATACATCCTCGTGATCAAGAGAAGACCACTTTTACATGCCCATATGAAACCTTTGCTTACAGAAGAATACCTTTTGATCTTTGTAAACTTTCCAACGTTGTATGATGACTATCTTTTCAGATTTGATTGAAGACATAATGGAAGTTTTCATGGATGATTTTTCTATGTATGGAACTGACTTCGACATATGTTTATCTAATCACTCTAAATTTTTACGAAGATGTGAGGAAGTTAATTTGGTCCTAAATTGGGAGAAATGTCATTTCATGATTAAATAAGGAATTGTTCTGAGTCATAAGATTTCAGAACGAGAAATTGAAGTTGATAAGACGAAAGTAGAAGTAATTTAGAAACTTCCTCTACCAATAAATGTGAAGAGAGTAAGGAGTTTCTTAGGACATGTAGGATTCTACCAACGTTTCATAAAAGATTCCTTCAAGATTTTCAAACCTTTGACCAATTTACTGATAAAGGATGTTGAATTATGTTTTGATTAAAATTATCTAGATGCTTTTGTCAGGATAAAAAGAGCTTTGGTAACCGCCCCTATAATGCAAGTACCGGATTGGAAGCTCCCATTCCAAATCATGTGTGATGCAAGTGACTACGCCATAGGAGTAGTGTTGGGACAAAGAAAGGACAAGAAAGTATATGCAATACATTATGCTATTAAAACTCTAGACGACATCCAAATCAATTATGCTACTACGGAAAAAGAATTATTAGCAGTTATTTTTGCATTTGATAAGTTCAGATCATATTTTGTGATCGAAAGTGATAGTTTATACAGATCATGCAACCATTTGATATTTACTCAGCAAGAAAGATGTAAAACCATTGCTTATCAAATGTATATTATTGCTTCAGGAATTCGATCTGGAAATCAGAGACAAGAAAGGGGAAGAAAATATTGTGGCGGACCATTTATCCAAAATGTGTCAAGATGTACAAGAAAATATAGATGACCATTTGGTCATTGATGACTCCTTTCTAGATGAACATCTTTTATCCGTCATTAGTATGAATGTCCCATGCTATGTAGATTTTGTGAATTTTCTTGATTGTGAAATTCTCCCACAAAATCTCACTTCTCAGTAGTGAAAGAAATTTTTCTTAGATGTCAAGTATTATGTATGGGATGAACCCCAACTTTACAAGAAGTGTGGTGATACAATCTACCAAAAATATGAACCTGAGGATGAAACTAAGTAAACTTGCATCATTGTCACTCATCATCTTATGGGGGACACCTCGAAATTGTAAAGACATCAACTAAAATTCTACAAGTTGGGTTCTTTTGGCCCCATTTGTTCAATGATGCACAGGAATACATGCTATCTTGTGATCACTATTAGAAAACATGCAATATTTTTAAGCAACATGAGATGTTTTGGGAGTTGATTTTATGGGGCTGCTTCCTTCATCATATGATAATAATTATATCTTGGTTGTTGTAGATCATGTTTCTAAATGGGTAGAAGCTATAGCCTCTCCTACTTGCAACACAAAACTATCATTAAGATGTTCAAGAAGATAATCTTTCCTAGATTTAGAGTTCCCAGAGTAGTTATCAGTGATGGAGGATCTCACTTCATTGAAAAATAATTTGAGAATTTACTTAAGAAATATGAGGTAAGCCATAAAATTGCAATGCCATATCATCCGCAGATAAGTGGGCAAGTAGAGATTTCAAATAAAGAGATCAAAGGTATATTGGAAAAGATGGTATCTACATCCAAAAAGGATTGGTCTCTGAAGTTGGATAATGCTCTATGGGCTTACCGTACTTCTTACAAGACTCAAATTGGAATGACACCATTGCGTTTGGTTTATGGAAAGCCTTCTCATCTTCCGGTAGAATTGGAGCATAAGGCCTATTGAGCAATTTAACGACTCAACTTTGATTTGAAATTAGCCGGAGAAAAGAGAAAACTTTAATTTAATGAATTAGATGAACTAAGGATGGATTCTTATGAGCATGCAAAGTCTTACAAGGAAAGAACAAAAAAATGACATGATAGACATATCGTGCGAAGAGAATTTCCTGAATGAGACCTTGTGTTGCTATTCAATTCAATTCAAGACTAAGACTTTTTCCTAGAAAGTTAAAATTACAATGGTCAGGACCTTTCAGAGTTCAAAAGGTATATTCATATGAAGCAGTTGACATCTAGAGCAAGGAATCAAGATCTTATAAAGTGAATGGGCAGAGATTGAAAAGATACTTCTTGGGGATGCCTGTTGAAGAGGAAGAAGAATAATATTTTTCTGAACCTTATCCTCCTGATTGAGCCAAGATAGGGGTTGAGCTCGCGACCTTAAATGATCGCTTCTTGGGAGGTATCCCAAGGGTTTACTTTCTTATTTTAGTTTTTATTTTCAATTTCTTCTTTTTGAAGTTTATTTGAATCTTCTTTTTGCATATTTTAGGGCTGTAAACATACATGAGTTGGCCGTGGTGCTTACTATGGGTGTGGAAGGCATTTGAAGAGCATTTAAAGGAAGGTTGTGTCTCTCAGGCATGGCAGTGTCAATTTACAAGTAGGCTTTCGTAGCCTTCAAGGCAGGTTCGTGCCTTTCAGGCACGATCATGACACTTTACAAGCAGGCTCCCATAGCTTTCACGGCAGGGCCGTGTCTCTCAGGTACGACCGTGCCTCTTTTGATGAAATTTCTAGAGGCAGCCACAGCATGACCGTGTCTTTTTGACACAACCATGAGAATTTTTGAGTAGGACACCGAATGTATCATGGCATGGTCATGTCTTTTTGACATGGCCATGTCATTGAAAAAAAAGAAGAAAAAAAATCACCTCGCGGACAAATAGATCACGGTGAGGCCGTGTCTTTTGACACTACCGTGTGACATGATGTTAAGGGTTTAAATCCCTAGTTTTGGCCGTGTTTCACTTCCACACAGCCGTGCTGCCTCATTTCTCTCCATTCTCTCTTATTTCTTTTTTCTCCTTCACCTCTTTCAAAGACTTTTTCCCATCTCCCTTCGCTAACCTCCATCTTCTCACTCTCATTCAAAGACTCTCATCCCTACTCTCTTCTTTTCTCAAGTGAGGGATTCTCCCCTTTTCCTTTTCTCTTATTTTCCCCCTTACACCTTAAAACCTCTTGGGCTTATTCTTTTATCTTAATAAAATGTTGAAGCATCTTAAGAAGGGAGTCAGCTCACGCAAAGATGGTGCATCCAAAGTCAAGGGCAAAGAAAAATCTACGATTAAGGAAAAGCAAAGGGCATGCTATAAAGGTATAGACTATATTCTTGGTATTATCTTTAGTAATGATGAGCAAAAATCTCATTTTAATTCTTTGGTTAACCGTTGTATTGTCTGCACTAAATATTTAGATTATAACACTTTGGATGTTCTGGATCTCAAGAATGATGTTGAATGGTTGATTAATAAGATATGATAGAATGGTCTCATGAATATGAATTACCCCACATATCCTAGAATTGTCTTGGAATTTTTAAACTCTATCAATTTTCAAGATACTTTCAAGGTTGAAAAGATTTCCTTCCACTTGTTTAATGATAATTATGAGTGGACACTTGATGACTTTAATTCATGTTTTAAATTACCATATGGGGCAAAACAAGTAATCCCTAATAATTTCCATAGTATATTTGTGTGGGATTCACTTGGTGGTAGTGATGATATGTTTAAACCCTCCATTTCTAAGGCTACTTTCATTGTTAATCCTGTTTTCCATTACCTTCATCAAGTTATGAGGCATACAATATTTGGACGGGATGATAGTGAAGGAGTCGTGCATAAATGTGAATTACATTGTCTATGAGCTATGTTTCAGGAAGTTAATATCGATACAGGATTTTATTTTATCAAACACTTAGTAAAGCTAGGGAGATCCTCTTCTCCTAGTACTATAATTCTAGGAGGGTTGCTTACTCGTATTGCTATTGCCCTTGGCTATGATTTAGAAAGTTTGGAGGTAGTGGATGGTACCCCTTGGATTGATATCGACTCATGTTTAGCAATGCGCATGATCCAAAAAATGGTAATGGATATAGTCTAATTTTGAAGGATAATTTCCCTTTGCGTTTTCCAAACTATGATTAAACAACCATTCATGTCAAGAAAAATTAGTTAATGTTAAACATCAATCAACACCCTGTTCCCTCTCAGGTAGAGCCTTCTACTCGAGTTCCTTCAAGTGGTCATACTCCCTCTACTTTTGAGTCTGCTAAACATTCATCAACTTTTGCCAATTCCTTTGCAGGTTCTCGATTTGACTTTTTTGAGTTTTGCTCCACCCTAGATATTCTTTATTCTGATCATACTATGCAAACAGATCTTTTAGAGTGACAACGTATTATGTCGGATGATCAGTTTCAGTATGTGCGGCAACACTTTAGGAGGGAGGAGGAATTATTTAAGTTGGCCATCGATTTCATTCACCTTTAAGAGAAAGAATGGGATAAACGAGAGGATAATCGGGGCTTAATGTGATTAACTTGCATAGAAATTGATACTATGTACAAATACCACCAGCGCATGCACAGAAACAAGTATTGGTTTCTTATCCTTCCTGGATTTCCAGGTTTCCCTAATTTTCCTCCATCCCAACCTTAATGATTTTCTTTTCATTGGGATAATGAAGTGTCCAAGTCTGGGGGGTTTGTACATATGTACATATGCTTGTTTCAGTTTGGTCTTCTTTTGCTTGATTTGATTTAGTTTGTTTTGATGTGGTTATGTTTTATTTGTGGTATTTTTGCCTAGTTTTAGGATCTCTTTATACTTTGCCTAATTTGAATGGTAGATAATTTTGAAAATAGTCATGATTCATAGAACTAGACTAGTACTTGTGTTTCTAAGGTGACCTCTCAACTACATTTTGGTTACTGAATAATTCGGATCACGTCAACTCATTTGAAAAAAATCAAAATCCCTATATTTGTTCTAGTGCTACATCTTACAAGCACAATTTTTTTTTTGAATAAGGGATATAAAAATAGTTGTTGTGAGTGAAAACTAACAAGTTAACCTCTTTGAGACCGAGTTAAGTTACTGGGGAAATAACTTTTATGTTTCTCTTGATTCCTAGCAATAATTTGAAACCTTATGTAGACTTTGAGAGGGATGAACTATGTGTGTGGCAGGTAAGTGCATATCGCCAGAGACATAAGAAACATGGTTAGATGACGACTTGACTAGGCTTGGAGATTGACACTTGAAAAAGTTAAGTCACTCATTGCATTGATCATGGAGAACTTCTACTTAGGTCATTCTCAAATAATTTTTGTATCATGCTCATCAATGAAATTATATGATACGATTAGACTGATTCACTAGAGATTATGATGCACCATTTCGCCACATGAATTTAGATTATAGGTTTTTGCTTGAGGATAAGCAAAGGTTTAAGTCTAGGGGTGTGATGCGCATAGATTATGCATTGTTTGGCATACATTTACTTGCATTTCATGAGTATAATTTATACTAAATGCACCCTATTTCATTATTATGTATCGCTTTTATTGCTTTGATTCGGAGATTTTCTCTTTTCGTATTTTGATTAACAAGACACATTTTGGAGCAAAAAATAGAGCATATTGGACATTGGAGCAAGCTTGGAGAGAAATCAGCAAAGCATGGTCATGCCTGTGAGGCACGACCGTGCTTGTGAGGAACGACCATGCTTGTGAGGCACGACCGTGCCTTATTCAGCTAAAGCATGGTCGTGCCTCTAAGGCATGGACGTACCTTATTCAGTCATGTTTTCTAGGAGCTCCAGAATGTCACATGGTCCGGTCGTGCCTCCCAGGCACGGATGAGCCTCTTCTTAGAGCTAAGAATAGAACCCCCCACGGTTCGACCGTACCCATGAGGCATGATCATGCCTTACTTCACCAACGGTGTCATGGCATGGTCGTGCCTATGAGGCACGACTGTGTCGCGTCATTTAGGGTCCATGTGGGGGAACCTATAAAAGGGGAAAAATATCCCCTTTTCAAGGAGGGAGGGTTTTCCCTTGAGGGGAACCCACAAGATCCAGTTTTGAGGCAGATTTCGACGATCCATCCACCATTTGATCTAAGATTTCATTAGAAGACATAGACAACTTCTTGCTAAGATTTCTCCTCATTTCTTTCTGATTTGAGTTATAGATTACTATTTTCTATGTCTTGTGGTTCTATTTCCTTTGCTATGGAATAAATTCTCCAAATTCTAGGATGTAGAGAGTAACTATGATGTGATGTTGATGTATAAACTATGGATTTGCATATTTCCTTGTTCTATGATATGTTATGACTTGTTATATTGTGTTGTACCTTGTTCTTGTTTGATTAAATGTGTGTGCGGTGAATGCATTTGGATGTGAATGATTAGTCACCACGTAGAGGAGATGTTTTAGATTATATGAATGGGGCCCTTTAGTGATAGAGAGTATCCCTTTAACCAGACTTTCTAGAGTTATCACATTGAAATGGGGGACAAATCTCTGCAAGAGAATAGCTAATTAGAGTTTAATGGGTTTTTCCTAATTTAATATTAGGAAGTGACTTGTGTAATCTATAATGTATGATCGGAGCCCCCTCATATGACAGGGGGTATCCCTTTAATCATACCTTCTATGTTACCTCTTTATTTAATAACATTTAAAGTGTTGTAAATACTCCTGTGTAACCTTCACTGGTCCATACCGTTAATTTGGTTAGAATCCCTACAAGAGCATAAGCAGGGAGGTAAGGAGATGAACAATTCATAGAACATCAACTTGCATCAAAATGAAACTGAAATCCTAGAATCGTTTCCCTAAGCCAATTCCTCCTCCTTCGATCATTTGCTCTCATTGGATCTCTCTCTCTCTCTCTCTCTCTCAACTTCTTAATCTATTGCTCTCAAGCTTTTACCCAACTTTCAATCATTTAGATAACTTGTTTTGCAAACTCGACTAGTGCTTAATCAACAGTCTCTATGGATTCGATATTTTATTACTTGATGACATAACCATGCACTTGAGGCTAGACAACACAACACAACCTCTAACATAGCTAGGATGTGCCCCATGGCATGGTCATGTCGCTTTTTGACCCGAGGCATCCCGATTGACGCGAAACAGTAGACCAAACTTCAAATAGGCATAACTTTTGATTCAAGATGAATTATGGGGCCCACGGCCTATCAAATTAAAAATAATTTTGAGAGCTACAAGTTTTGTTCATGATAAAGCCCGTAAAAACCAAGTCTAAAGGCCCAAAAATATCATTTTGGTGGCACCCGACAATTTAGGAAAGTTTGGAGGCTATAAAAGAACTCATGGGGCTCTTGTTTAGGGCAATTGGGATTTGGGGGATTTCCCCTGCCCTAGAGGCGGAGGAGGGTTTTCCCCATGATAGGGAACCCTAGGAGCATTGTCCAAGGAGCCGTCAAAGCCATCCATCCACCTTTGGAGCTTGGAGATCTTTTCGAAGACACCAACACCCATCTTGGCTAAGCTTCCTCTTCTCCTCTTTCTTTGTTTTGAGTTATAGGATACTTAATTCAATGTCTTTCGGTTGTAACTCCATATCCATGGTGTAATTCTCTAGATTCTAGAACAAAGGAGTAGTCCGATGAATTATTGGTATGCTTTTTATAAACTCTATTTACCTTTCTCTATTGCATGATATGTTTGTTTCATGATCTAGCTTTATTGTGTATACATGTTTGTGACACTAACTGTGCACCTTTGTATCTCATGGGAAATGGGGAAGGACCGAAAGGTTAACCCAAATCTCTTACCCATAAAAAACCAATACATGAGGGGTTAGTCATGAAAGTTGTCTAAACCTCATGAGGGCACCATTGACTATCATAGAACTTAATGGATTTGCCTCGACTCGACATCACAAAGTAGGGGATGACACCTAGAGGATCGTGAGACATTATGACAGGAGCCTCCTTGAGAAAACGATCGCTCTAGTAAGGTCGCCTTGAAAGTAGGCATTGAGTTTGGGTGGACACGCTGGTATAATTTTGAAAGTCTATATCGATATTTCGAGATAGACCACTTGCATGTGAACAAATATTGAGGTAGGAAAGTAAATAGAACATAGAGTGTCAACAATCATCATGGAGAAATTAAAATTCTAGAATCATTTCCCCATATTTAGATTTCTTCCTCGTCTTTTTGCACGTGCTTGACTCATTTTCTTTCTCTCAAACTCTTATAAACTGCGATTTTCAAGATAGCCTATTTCGCTAATTCATTTGGTACTCGATTTTACGGTCCTTGTGGGATCAATATTTTTTATTACTTGATGACAATCGTACACTTGCGATTCGCACACATCAAGTTTTTGCGTCGTTGCCGGGGCTATTCAAGATCAATATAGATTGAATCATGATTTGGTTAATTTAGATTTTTTTTGTTCTTTACAATTCTTCACTTTCTTTCTTTTATTCTTTCCTAGTTCATCTCTTGCTGCCTTTTTTGACCTTTCCTTTTTTGGTGAAAATGTTTTCCTTATACGCAAAAATGGAAGCTCTAACTCAAAGGTTCGACCAAATTGTTGTTGTGAATTCTACTAATGTCTATTGTGAAATTTATGGAGCAATAGGTCCTACGATCGATAATTGTCTGATACTACTGACCCTGCACATGGAGTACATGGGGGAAAATGGGGTGTCCTCCCCAATTACAATTAGTGGCCGAAGTAACATTATTGTGAGGTTTGTGAAGCAACAGGTCATACAATAAAAAATTGTAGCATTGTCGCAGATAGATTACTCAAAATGGAAACAAAATTAGAGGACCTCATCATAATACAATTTGAGAAAGGGAAAGATTTAAGCAATTGGGAGCTAGGTTAGATAAAATACTCTCATAGTACGCTAGATTTTCAACACTACTTTCAACTTGAGAGGAGTCTAGGATGAGCGAGGATAATGAAGACAACACTAGAAACAAAGTGTTGGAAGCTGCTCAGATATCACATGAAAAGGAGCTCAAGAAATATGAGATTGAGACTTTGAAAAAGGAAAGCACAACTTTAATTCAATTACCTCCAAACCCCAAGGATCTAGAAGAGCCTTTCCAATCCACAGCTAAAATCTTGATTGATGTTATACTCCCTTTGGTGATTGGTGAAGGTAAAATTTCATTTGATCTATCAAGGCTACTAACCAACCTTTTCTTGAGCATGTTTATGGTAGGACATATTTTTCACAACAATCACTTGGATGACCTCATGACGACCGTTTGAAGATGAGCATATTCGATAAAGGACTAAGAGCTAGAGCTAACAAGTATCTTGTCTTACACGAGCTAGATTTAAGAGACATGACAAGCCAGTGAGATCAAGCAAGTCTGATCAAAGGCCAAGAACCCTTGGCAAGAGAGTTCAGAAGTATCTTGTTCCTGTTGGTGCAGTTTACACTGATAGTCTGACTCAGGATTTTGATGTATGACAACAGATTAAAGTTATCTAACCTCTTGAGTTAAGTGTGCATGCTAACTAACTTGAAGGATCTAGAGGACAAAACACTAGGAAGAAATCCAGTCGGGTAAAGGAAGACCAGACGATTGGCGGGAAAGTCCAACTGGGTCAGAGTGGACCAGACAATTGACAGGAAGTCCAGTCAGGTCAGGGAGGACCAGACGACTGGCTAAAGACCATATGTGGGATTTTGGCAGGAAGCCCTGGTGGGTTAGGAGATGTTAAGAAAAGAAGTCGACAAATGATAAGTGAGGTAAGCGAACTGGAGGAGCGAATCCAGTGAGGCCGAGTCCAAGTGGGGATGTTAGGCGCTGATCCAACTTAGATCCAACTTAGAACTCTAAGTTGAGACCATGACTAGATCCTTGTCATGGTCAGACAAGATCTAAGTCTTAAATACATTTCTGCATACATTAGATTGCCTAACTTTGTGTTGCAGGTTTTTTTTCTACACTAACATGGTTTTGTAGAGCTTTAAGTCAAAAGTCAAACTGTGTTCAATAGCGCTGGAGGCACCTCGGAGCCAGAGGTGCTGGAGTTGCCCCGAGTGGATGGAGGTGCCTTAGAGCTAAAGGCACTGGAGGTGCCTTGGGGAGTTGAGGCGCCTTAGCGTAGAGGCGCTAGAGGCGCCTCGGGTTGATGGAGACACCTTAGCGCATGGATAAGTTGCGCGGATGGGTTTTTCGTGAGCTGTTGACACGTTGCGCTGATGGAGGTGCCTTGGACAGCTTGGAGGCACCTCAGAGTGGATAAATAGCGCAGTTTGCGAATCATATAAGCCTCATTGGAGGCACCCCGGATCAATGGAGGTGCCCCAATGAGTTATAATAGAGCCTCGCTGAAGAGCAGCTGAACATCACTTCTAAACACCGTTTTTTGATCATACTACTGCTCTGAGCTCTCCAACTACTGTGCTACAACCCTACTGCATCAAACTAATGTCGGAACCACCTTCTGTAGTAAGATCATCACCAACACCCGACTCTTCCTCATTCATCACTAAAGTGTTGGGTAATGAATTTTTGTTTAATTAATTATTATTCTTGCATAAGGAAAGTGTAGGAGTGTTACACTTTCCTTTCTTCTTGTATTCGATTTCTCTATCCAAAGGTTCTTTGGAGGAGACGTTTAGTGGAATGCCCATTGAAGACGTCTCAAAGGGACGTGGGCCTTGGAGTAGTAGTCCGTTGGGTTACGAACCAAGTAAACTGATTGTGTGTTGTTTTCTTTTTTGCTTTTCTGCTATGCACTTGTTTTCCAAAAAAATTTCAAAAAGAAAAGAAAGTTTTTAAATCACACGTGATTCACCCCCCCCTCTCACGTACATATAATCCTATAAGTGGTATCACAGCGAGGAAACTTGATTTTAGTGCAACCACTAAATCAAGAGATTTCTTTTATTTTTAAATTTTTTCGTTGAAATTATTAATTTCTTATTTTTCCCGCACTACTAATCCCAAGATCAAGTCTTGGAAACTTTTCTTTAAATTCTTTTCTGTGCAAGAATTAAATGGCCCGGACCGAAGGATACAACATCGCTCGCCCTTCACTCTTCAACGGGGATGACTTCCCTTATTGGAAGAGGAGAATGGAGCCATACTTGAAGACCAACATCGATCAGTGGTTCAAGATTCGACAAGGGTACATGGTTCCATTAGACGAAGCAATCGGAGTGTTACTTGACCCAGAAAAGTGGAACCCGAAAATGAAGAAAAAAGCCCAAGTAGACTCAAAGGCATTGAACACACTACAATGTGAGCTAACAAAGGAAGAACTCAACCGAGTTGGACCATTCAACAACTCGAAGGAGCTCTGGGACAAGCTGATTGAGCTACATGAGGGAACAAACTGTTAGTGCAGTTTGCACTGATAGTCTAACTCAAAGTTTTGACATATGATAACAGGTTAAAGTTAGACTCATGTTATTTAATCCTTTGAGTTAAGTGTGCAGGCTAACTAAACTTGACAGTTCTAGAGGACCAGACACTAGGCAGAAGTCAAATCGGGTCAGAGAGGACCAGATGATTGGCAAGAAGTCCATCTGGATCAGAGAGAAACAAACAGTTTGAAGGAAGTCCAGTCGGGTAAGGGAGGACTAGACGATTGGCTGAAGTCTAGATGTGTGATACTGGCAAGAAGCCCTGGTGGGTCAAGAGACATCGAGGAGGTTACTCAAAAAATGGTAAGTAAGGTAAGCACTGGAGGAGAGAGATCGAGTAAGGACGAGTTCAGTTGGGACTTAGATACCGGTCCAACTTAGGTCCAAAGTGAAACACTAAGTTGTGACCCCTGACTAGATCCTGGTCATGGTAAGACAAGATCTAAGTCATAAATATATTTTGGACATGCATATTTTAGCTAACTCT
>JBBUKS010000001.1:4364028-4390920 GCA_038050645.1 Hedychium gardnerianum | reverse complement strand
AAGTCTGATGACTCTCTGCTCTAAAGTGGATGGAGCTAGAGGTGCAGGAAGCTCGAGTAGGTCTATGACAAAAAGATAGAAAGTATCTATGTATCATTCTTTAATTAAATTAGATGAGTTTTTCTGTGATTTTGGACTTCATGAGCAGACTAATCTTATGCAAAAGGAGAATGACATAGCCTTGATTATGGGTAAGACAGATGGGATTAAATCCAAACTCAAGTCAAGAACCAAACTGAAGGAAGAAATTGAGCATCTTCATTGGTTGATGCTTCAAAATCTGATTTTGAAGCATCAACCAATGAAGATGATCTATATCAGAAGTTCACAACCTTGTTAAGAGGATGATCTGAAGAAAGAGGTTCGTAAAAAGGGAGATCAAGCCACTTCCTAGTGTTTCGAATGCAACAAGAAGATACACTTCAAATTGGAGTGTCCACTTCTAAAGGATAAAGATAAGTTGACAACAACAACAACAAGGCATTTAAGGTAACTTGGGATGAATCCTCTTCAAAATCTAAGTCAGACTCAAATTAGGTCAACCTATTGGCCTTGGTAGCAACAAAAGAGATGTCCAAGTATAAATCTGAATCATAGTTCAAGTTAGCCTCTGAGTCAAGTTAAATTAGTGACTCAAATGAGTCAACTAATGAGGTAACAATCCCAATCACTGAAAAACTATACCTTACTATTTCTTACTTAACTAGGACTTTAGTTAAGTACAAGTCTCAAGTCAAGTCTTTACTTAAGGAGGTTAAAGGCCTTAAGGAAAAGACCAATTTTGACTTAACAACTAGGATAGTTCAAGATGGAACCTCAACTCAAGTGTCAAAGCTTGAGGAAGAGAATTCTAACTTGAAAAGCCAAATTGATGAGTTAAATCAACGTTGAGAAAGTTCACATTCCGGTCCATGTTTCTAGACATGATGCTTGGATATCGACTAGATGCATACAACAACACTAGACTTGGATTCAACTCAAGTTATAACCACATTTCTTATCTTTCATTGTTGAATAGAAACAAGCATGTTATGTAGGATCATAAAGAGTGCTAGAGGGGGGAGGGGGTGAATAGTGTAATTCATTTTCTCATTTAAAAATCTTCTCTCTTTTTTTTCAAACTTTACAACCTCCTCCTGCTAGTCCAAGGCCTATGATCGTTGATCTCTTTCATTGGGATCCACTAATGATCTCTCTCAGAACAACTATTCGGAGGCAGAGATCTGCCTTTTACAAAAGATGAGGAATGGTGACAAGTTTATCGTTCCTTAGAATTTAAAGCACAACGAGACAATGAATTAAAATATACCGACAAGTTATGGATCGTAGCGGAGCTTCATTGTCAGAGTAGCACGATGGCGTCGTGAAGGAGTGTTTCCACAGGACGAAAGTAGGAGAGCTTATAAGAGTTGATATAGAAGCCTTTGGTTGAGACTTATTTTATAGGCTAGGATCGGTCTAACGATCCACCTGATCGATTTACTAATTGCCTCAATAATCGAATCCATATTCGATCTATCAGTCGACTAGTCTACAAGATCAGTCTACCAATCCTCCATCCAACCTTTCTACCACCTCAGCATTCTGAAGTCGATCCACACCATGTCAGCCTCGCAAAACTTATCCTTAACCATTCCTTATGTCACGTCAGCGCACCGATCATTATCCTCTATCACCTTAGCACACCGAAACTTATCCTTTGTCATGTCAACTATCTCGTCCAACTTGGATGCCACATCAATACATTTGGATGCCTCAACTACTAAGTCAAATACTATGACACCTCAGCGTTAGGTCAATCGAACCTTGCCATTCGATCCCCTAGACTGTTCGATCGACCGGTTAGCTTGTTCGGTCTACTAAACTCTACAAAACAGAGTTAGTGCAGAATATGACAATTAGGTAAAATATAGTTAGATAGTTATTAACTGTCTAGTCTCGACTTCGGAATCCAAGTGGAACCCTTAGTCAGATCATCGCCTAAGGCTGTCCCCATAATGAGAACTCATCCTTACTCGTTCTTCCTTTCAGAAGAACCTCTCCACTCTAGGAGCTTACCTTACCTTACCATTTTCCAAACATTCGGTCCTCCAAACCTATTTATGCTTCCATTGCTTAGCATCTGATCACTTGACTTGCTAGGGATTTCTTTGATTCGATGTTCGATCCATATTGACCCATCGAATCCATCTTGCCAAATGTTCATTCCTTTGACCCATCTAGACTTTCGTGTTTGGTGTCCTTGATCTGCTAAGACTTTCACCGCCTAGTATCCTATCCACCTGACCTACTAACACTTTCACTTGCCTAATATATGGTCAGCTTGACCTACTAAGACTTTTCTAGTTAAGTTGTCTGCACAATCATCTGAGTTATTAGATCACAATAAGACTTAACTTTAAACCTTTTCCAACATCAAAACTTAGGTTCGATTATGTGGTGCTCCCTACACTAACAATCTTCCTCTTTTTTATGTCTGACAACCTGATTTAAAGTTAAGGTAAATATGCTTAAAAGATAAAAAATTATTTTCAAAAACTCCCCCTAAATTTAAACTCTCCTCCAAAATTTAAACTTCCCTTGAGATTTTTTAAAATACCTACTTAAAATAAACTTTAAAATCATTTCTCCCCCTTTGACACACATCAAAAAACAGGAAAACTTAGTATCAAGTAAACAACCATTTTTGAGAGTGTTTTCAAAAATATATTTCCAATAGATAACAAATGGAGTTTATGGGAAATAATTTTTGAAAAAATATGTGAAGCATATTTTGGTATAATTTTCAAGGTAGTTAAATAAAGCACACTTTGCAAAACACTTAAGGTTTTCAAAATCATAGGCCTTCACAAAATTTTCAAGTTTTGAAAGCACTAAAGGTTTTGAAAACAATTTCAAAAAAACAATTTTTTTTTAAGTACTTAAAAGATTTTTCAAAAAATAATTTTGAAATTCTACCAAATTTTTTTCAAGTACAAAATATTTTTCAAATCCTTAAAAGATTTTCAAAGCTAATTTTGAAATTCAAATATTTTCAAGTACTTAAAAGAATGTTTCAAAAAAAAAATTGAAATTCAAATATTTTTCAAGTACTTAAAAGAATTTTAAAATTCAAATCTTTTTCAAGTATTTAAAAAAATAATTTTAAAATTCTAAAAAACATGTTTTTCAAGTACTTAAAAGATTTCAAAAATAATTTTGAGATTCTAAACAAAATGTTTTACCCAATTTTTAAAAAATATTTAACCATGTTTTCAACAATATTAAACATATAAAGCTTGAATACTTAGTTAAATAAATTAAAATCAAGTGAAAAAAACTAAGCAATTTAATTCAAATTAAATTAAAGCAAGATATTAAGTAAGTGTGGTTAAGTGAGTCTGTAGAGTCTAAGCATGCATCCCATTTTGAATTTAAACATTGCTAAAGCATGGTTATATGACTCTAGATTAAAAATATAACTTTTTGAAAATAATTCATCTAATAAATCATCCTTAAAAGAATGTCTGACTTCTTTTTCCTTGACTCAAATGATATTAAGTGATCATCAAGTCTAGTTGGAATTTCATTACCTAAGTGATCAATTTGTATTTATACTCCTTGATTCATGTCGATGCACTTAGTCTACATCTGGAATCAAGAGTAGAGTCCTAATATCTCACGCTCATCTACGTGGCTCAATACACAATCAAATTAAACATATGTGTTGTGAGATGCAGTGACTCCTTAAATCTATAGGTGCATGATTGATGTGTGTAGATTATGCAAATTTTTAAGCATCGTTTGGTATATATCTTGTTGCATTTTATGAGCTTGATTTGTATTCACACACCCTATTTCTATGTGCTTTCGTTACTTTCACTCTTTTGGTTTGGAGAACTGCTCTTTGCTTGTTTTGATTGATAGGACACAATTTGGAGCAAAAATGGAGCAATATCGACATTGGAGCAAGCTTTAAGTGGATTTAGACAAGCATGGCCATGACTCAAAGGCACAGTCATGCCTTCTCCAGCATCAATCACAACATGGTCATGCCTCCCAAGCACGACCGTGCTAAGTCAGTGGGTTCTCCAGTATCAATCATGGAATGGTCGTGCTTCTCAAGCATGAACGTGCCTTCCCATCAGCCTCTCCAAGCTATCCAGTAGGACACACGGGCAGACCGTGCCCTTGAGGCATGGATGTGCCAATTTTAGAAGCTCCAATCGGCACTTCCAGAGACTCCCATGACCAGGCCATGCCAAAAGGCACGATCGTGCTTCTTCTAACCATGCCACCAACAAAATCCAGAAGAACCCACGGCTGGGCCGTGCCAAATGGCACGACTGTGTCTCTTCAAAAGTCTTCATTAGAAATTCCAAAAGCCTTCATGTTCTAACCGTGCCTTTTTCCTGAGCTAAAGGCAGAACACCCCATGGCTCGGTCGTGTCTTTTAGGCATGACCATGTCAAATTCCAGACAGCCAACAGATCAAAAGTAAAAAGTGCGTAACTTTCCACATGGTTGGAGAAACGAGCTGATTCAACTACCAAAATGTAGATAACTTGAAGATATACAACTTTGATTCAGAGTACAATAGAAGAAACCACGGTCTAGCCATGCTAAAAGACACGGTCGTGCCTCCTAGGCACAACCGTGTCGCATCCTTCGCCCAGACTGTAGACCAAACTTTGAAGCACCATAACTTTTGGATCGGTTGGAGTTTTGGAGCATTCGATATATTAAATTGAAGATAATTTCAAGAGCTATAACTTTGGTCCAGAATCTAACCCGAGATAAAGTGGTATAAGGGGTGAAAAATCGGGTTTGGCAGAGCCTACCATCGGAGCGAGGAATCCATCCAAAGACACCAACATCGCATTGATAAGCATTCTCTTCTCTCTATTTCATGTATTGAGTTGTAGATTGTTATTTTCTATGTCTCTTGGGTGTATTTCCTTCTCCATGGAGTAGATCCCTGAATTTAGGATGTAGGAAGTAATTATGATGTGACATTGATGTATGAACTAGGGATTTAGGGATTTATCCACTTCATTGTTCTATGATATGTGTATGACTTGTTCTATGTATGTTGTCGTTAGTATGCATTTGATGTAATGTGTGTGTGGTGAATGCATGTAGATGTGAAGGGTTGGTCACCATGTAGAGGAGATACTTTGGATTGTATACCCCGGGAGCCCTTAGTGACAAAGGGTAATCCTTTAACCAAACTTTCCAAAGTCATCGCCTTGAAATGGGGGTGAATTCTCTATAAGAGATTAGCTAATTAGAGTTTAATAGGTTTTCACCATTCCAATGTTAGGAAGTGACTTATGTAATCTAGATTGTATACCCGAGGAGTCCTTAGTGACAGAGGGTAATCCTTTAATCAGACTTTTTTTTAAGTTACCTCTTCTACTTAATAGCATTGGAAGGAAATAGTGTAAACACTCCGGTGTGATCTTCGCGGGGTTATATCGATAATTTGATTAGAATTCCTACAAGAGCGTAAACATAGAGGGTAAGGAGATGAACAAGTATTAGGGACATTAACTAGCATCATAGTGAAACTGAAACCCTAGAATCAATCCCCCAACTCCAACTTCTCCCTTTTACCTCTTGTCTTCCTTGACCACCTTTGCTCTAGGTCTTCTCTCTCTCTCTCTCTTAATCTCTTTCTCTCAAGTTTTCATTCGTGATCAACCAACTTTCGATCGTCTAGATAACTTGCTTTGTAAACTTGACTAGTGCTTAATCAACAGTCCTTGTGGATCGATATTTTTATTACTTGACGACTTTACCGTGCACTTGCGGTAGACACAATAGTGATTTCTAAGGTAAGACCTAGGCTAGTTCCATTTTGCAAGTAAATAGATAAGTAAACTATAAATACATAAATTTACAAAATAAAGTCTATTTTACTAAGCACATTCTTAATTGTGTTCTAAACTCAGCCTCTAGTAAGTGTTTTATAAAAATGTCAACTAAGTTTAACTTGGATTCAACATAGTCAAGTACATCATCTCCCCTATTTACATGATCCCTTATAAAGTGGTGTTTGATTTCTATATATTTTGTTCTTGAGTGATGTATGAGATTTTTTATTAAGTTTATTAAACTTATATTGTCAATTAACACATTAGTATTTTTATAGTTTAATTCAAAAAAATTTAGCATGTACATCATCCATAATAGTTGAACTAAACATGCCCCCGTTGTTATATACTTTACTTTAGTAGTTGATAGTGCAACACGGTGTTGTTTTCTACTGCACTAGCTGACTAGACTTTGACCTAACAGTTGGCAGTTGTCACTTGTTCTTTTTCTGTCTAGTTTGCAACCAGCATAATCTGAGTTAGAGTATCCTACTAAGTCAAAATTATTATTAATCCTAGGATACCAAATTTCTATATTAAGTGTTCATTTAATATATCTATCTAAGTATTCTTTTTACAATTGTTAAGTGTGATTCTTCAACACAAGATTGATATCTTGCACACATACCAAGATAAGTAGGATAGATTACCTATAACACTTCTATAATACTTTAGATCTACTAGTTTTCCTCCTGGGTCATTATCAATTTTTACATTTATTACCATAAGTGTATTAATTTCTTTAGTATTTTTCATCCCAAATTTTTTGATTAATTCCTTAGCATATTTGTTTTGAAATACATAATTTCCATCTTTTGTCTATTTTATTTGTAATCCTAAAAATAAGGTTAACTCTCCTACTAAGCTCATTTCAAATTCACTTTCCATTAGAGTTATGAATCCTATTAAAAAAATTGTATTGGTTGAACCAAAAATTATGTCATCTATGTAAATTTGGGCTATGAATATGTCATTTTCAAGGGTTTAAACAAATATGGTCGAGTCAATTTGTCCTTTTTAAAACCCTTTTGACACTAAGTAAGTTGACAACCTATCATACCAAGCCCTAGGTGTAATATATCCAAGAATATATATATTTATATAATTAAATAAATATATATATATATATATATATATATATTAAAATTCAGAGATGATAAGAATTAAAATGATTAAAATTTGACTTAATTAAATTTAATTAGGATATAATAATAATATAATGGGTAAATAATAAGGAATTAAAATTATAGGAATATATAGAATTTATTAGAATTTTTATGGATTTTTTTAGGATTTAAAATGAATTATTTTGGATATTTTATGGGGATAAACGAATTAGAGGTTTAGAAAGCCTGTTTAGAATACTCATTTAAGTTAGGAGTTGATTGAATATAAAAGCTTGGTTTAGTTAATCAAAACCTAAGTTTTTATTACTCCTTTCCGCCGCATGCTTAGTCTCCTCTGTAACTCTGCGCGCACAAGCCTCCACTGTGTCACCACCAGCGTGGTGTGCCTGAACGTCGGTGCCACCCTCCGCTCACGCGAGTAACAGAGACGCTGGCACCCTCTCTACTAATACCTCTAGACAGGTGATGTGTGTCAATCCGCAAGTGCACGAAATGTCGTCAAGTAATAAAAGATTAAATTCATAGGGAATAGTGGTTAAGTACTAGTATACTAGGCAAATGTAATTATCTAGACTAATCGTGGGTTTAATTTATTCAAGAACAAAAGATCAAGAAAAGAAAATAAAGAATTAAGTGAGGGGAGAGTGAGAATTGAGCTAGAGTAGGGAAAGGAAGGAAAGAGGGTGATCCGAGAGAGATTAGTGGGAAAAGCAACTCTAGAACTTCGGTTTCACCTAAATGATCATAAACACTGAATCTATATTTGGCTTCCTATCCTCAATGGTGATTTATGTAGGTAGACTATTCTATGTATTCAATGTGAACTTTTGAAACCTTTTGGATCCTAGAAGAATTCACAACAATTATTTGGTCGAACCTTTGAATTAGAGCATCCATCTTTGCACTCAAGGAAAACATGTTCATCTGAAAGATAATAGTCGGAATAGGATAGACATGTAGTGGTGAAAATCTAGCATAAAAAAGAAAAATACAGAAAAAGAAATAAAAAGTCTAGATTAACTAAATTGCTAGTCAACTAATGTTAATCAAACAGTCCCTGGCAATGGCGCCAAAAACTTATTCATCTCATCGCAAATGCATGGCTAAGTCATCAAGTAATAAAAATATCGATCCACAGGGACTATTGATTAAACATTAGTCAAGTTCACAAAGTAAGTTATCTAGACGATCGAAGGTTGTGTGTGGTCACGAGAACAAGAGAGCTTGAGAGCAAGAGAGAGAGAGAGAGCAAAGGTGGTTAAGGGAAGAAGTTGGAGTTGGGGGATTGATTCAATTTGGACCCCTTAGACCACTTTATCTCAGGTTGGACTCTTTACCAACGTTGTCTCTCTTGAAATTATCTTCAATTTGATATATCAAACACCCCAAAACTTCAACCGAACTGAAAGTTATGATGGTTCAAATTTTGGTCTGCAGTATGGGCGGAGGATGTGACACGGTCGTGCCTTTTAGCATTGTTAGACCATGCTTCCTTCTATTGCTCTCTAAATAAGAGTTGTAGATATCCAAGTTATCTATATTTTGGTAGATTATTCAACCCATTTTTCCAACTGTATGGAAAGTTATGACCGTTTTACTTTTAGTCTATAGTCTGACCAAAATTTGACACTCACGCGACATAGCCGTGCCTCACAGGCATGGATGTGCCATGGCAATTATGCTAGAGTGGAGCATGGTTGTGCCTCTTTGGCAAGGCCTAGCCATGGGGGCTACTGGATTTGCTAAGGGACACGGTTGAAAGAGAGACACAATCGTGCCTTTGGGCATGGTCATGTGGAATGTCCAAGGAGATCTTCTAATGAGGCACGACTGTAGGAGCTTCTGGAGTTCCTCTGAACACGACTTGAGAGAACACGGTCGTGTCTTTTGGTACGGCCTTGTCGTGGGTTCTTTTGGTGGCATGGCCGGATGAAGCGCGAATGTGCCTTTAGGCACGACTTGCCCGTGGAAGTCTTTGGTGGCTGGCAAATGAAGGCACGGTAGTGCCTTGAAGAGGCACGACCATGCTTGATAAGTTTTGTCCCCCATGTTACTTCAATGTCCATTTAAGTTTCATTTTAGCTCAAAATATGAAAAGAGCAGATCTCCGAACTAAAGGAGTAAAAACAAGAAGGGACCCCCTTGACCATGTTTTGTTGGTGGGTGGAGCTCCGGTGGCCCGCGGTGGAGCTGATCGGCACGCATCCCTCTGTTTGATGAGTTGCTATAGCAATTGATGAAGGCCCATTTTTTGTTACTATAGCATTTCAATTTAAATCAGATCCAGATCTGAACGGACGGTTGTGGTTCTCCAAATCTGATCCAACAGGGAAGTGGCTCTAATTTTGATACAAAAAGCTTAGATCTGGAACAAGGGTTATGATCTATCCTTTCTTAACCTAGATGGACCAGATCTTTGACAAATGACTCAGATCGCTCCTGATCTTAATGAACGATCCAGATTGGTTCTTGATTGGATCTCCTCAATTAGCCCTAGATTTGAGCCCAAATTTGGTTTGATATGATCGAGTCCTTTACCCTTTGATCACCTACAAAACCACATTCACATATTAGTATCAAATACCGCAAATTAAAGATAAATTACATTACAGCCCAAAAATAAACCTAACTCATAAAATGTAGTATAAATACGAAATTAAACCAACGAGATGGTCAAAAACATGAAAATATGAGCCTAAATATCATACAAAATGATGGTTATCAGGGTACCATCCGGTTTAGGAAACAATTATACCCTCGGGGCATGACACTAAGTGTTTGTTTTAGACCATATAATGCTTTCTTTAGTCTAAATACATGGTTTGTGTGGTCTATATCTTCAAATCCTGATGGTTGACTTACCTAAAAATTTTCTTTTATGAAACCTTTAAGGAATGTTGATTTGGCATCCATTTTATATAATTTGAATCATTTATGTGCTGCATAGGCTAGGAACATTCAAATTGACTCGAGTCTAGCTACTAGTACATAGGTTTCATCGTAGTCTAGACCTTCTACTTGATTGAATCTCTTAGCTACTAGTTGGATTTCATTTCTAACAATTTCACCTTTATCGTCTAGTTTGTTTCGAAAAACTCATTTAATATTAATAATAGATTTATCTTTAGGTAAATGTACTAAATCTCAAACTTGGTTTCTTTCAAATTGGGCTAGATTTTCTTACATTTCTATTACCCAATTAGGGTTAGGTAGAGCTTCTTTTATAGTTTTAGGTTCACGTTTAGATATTAATGCAATTTAGCTTAGGTTTCTATAAGATGATCGAGTTCGAACTCCTAGGTTTGGGTCAACTAGAATTTTCTCTGCTGGGTGGTTTGATCTTACCCTAGGCGTTCTTATGTTAACATTTGGCTCTTCTGGTTCAACTATAGTTGGTTCAAGTCTAAGTTCTTCCTGATTTTTTAGTATTTGGTTCAGTATTTATTTTTTCTAAGTCTAATTTAGGTTTGTCTTTATTATTAGGGTTATTTTCATCGTCAAATATTATGTTAGTTGTTTCTTCAACTCTTAAGATATTTTTGTTATAAACCCTATAGTCCCTACTAGTGGTTGAATATCCAAGGAATATACCATCTACGAATTTTGATGTAAATTTTTCTATGTAGTGTTTTGTATTTAAAATGTATACTTTACATCCAAATACTCTTAAATATTTTAAGGTTGGTATTTTATTATAATAAATTTCATAATGGGTTTTATTGATAAATTTATTTATTAGGATTCTATTTTGAATGCAGCAAGCGGTGCTTATTGCTTCAGACCAAAAGCGTTTAGGTAATTTAAACTCATTTAACATGGTTCTAACTGCTTCTTGTAATGTTTTATTTTTTTTCTTTCTACTAAACCATTTTATTGGGGGGGTTAGTTTTGGGAAATGAGAATTCATGATGGTATCCATTATCTAGATAAAATTTAGTGAACCTATGATTTTCAAATTCACCTCCATGGTGACTTCTAATTCTTTTATTTTTTTAGATTTTTTTCATTTTTTGTTAATTTACAAAAATTGTTGAATTGTTCAAAGGTTTCATCTTTATGTTTTAAGAATTTTACCCAAGTAAACTTTGAATAATCATCAATTATGACTAAGCAGTATTGATTTTCACTTAGTGACTTAGCCCCATGTGAATAGAATAGGTTTAAGTGTAGAAGTTCAAGTATGAAATTAGTCTGATTTAGGTTAATTAATTTGTGTGATGACTTAGTTTGTTTTCTTTGTTTTCAAGCATTACAGATTTTGTTTTCTAAATTCCTTAATTTTGGTAAGTTTGTAATTACTCTATTTAGACTCATTTTTGAAATGAGTCTAAGGTGGTGGGTGTGACCTAGTCTCCTATGCAACAATCATGTTTCCTCTTGTTGTGTCTGTTGGTGCAATCAACCTCCAGGGTTTTGATGTTTATTTGAAAACATGTTTAATGAAATCTAGTCAAGGTTGACCTAGTTATATAAGAAGTCTAGTCAGGTCAAAGTTAACTGGATGACTAGCAAAGGGAAAGTCCTAACCGGAGGTTAGGCAAAGGAAAAGTCCTAACTGGAGGTTAGGCAAAGGAAAGTCCTAACTTGACAACATGTTTAATGGAGTCTAGCCAAGGTTGACCTAGTCATGTGAGAAGTCTAATCAGGTCAAGATTGACTAGATGACTGGCAAAGGGAAAGTCCTAACTAGAGATTAGGCAAAGGAAAGTCCTAACTAGAGGTTAAGCAAGAAAAAATCCTAACTGAAGGTTAGGTAAGGGAAAGTCCTAACTGGAGGTTAGGTAAGAAAAAGTCTTAATTGGAGGTTAGGCAAGGGTGAGTAGTCTACCGAGTGACTAGCAAGTCCAAGCGGGTCTGAAGTACTGGAGGCTTGGCAAAGGAAAATCTTAGGGGAGTGAACCCTAGGTAGTGAGAAGTCTTGGAGGAGTAAACTCCAAGCAAGTGTGACCGAAGAATTTTCGATCTACTGCGTGTGGTCGACTGGACCAGCAAATCTTAAATATTGCTAACATTGCTACTATTTGTATCTACTATGCTAATTTAGTGTTGCAAGAAAGTTTTAGTGAATTAGGTCAATCGGATACTAAGCAGCAGAGAAAGTACTAATAGGTCTAAGTGGTTCTTCTGAAAAGGACAGTGAGGTCATGTCCCAATTGAAATAAACCTTAGGCGTTGATCTAACTAAAGAAACTAACAGAGGTTTCTAAGTTGAGATCAAGACAGTCATAACTGTCATATTCATGCATCTTTATATATCTAACTCTATTTTACAAGATCATTATTATTTGTATACTTGCTATGCTAACTTGATTTGCAGCTTTGAGTTGACCAAAAATACAGTCGACCAAATGATTCAGTCGACTAATCCAAGGGCAAAGAAAGAAATAGGGTTCAGTCAACTAATATGGGTAATAAGTTAACTGATCAAAGATGGAAAGTGCAGACGATCAGATGGGGATCAGTCGACTAATCAAGGGTTCAGTTGACTAATCAACGTGATTTGCGGGATCAACTAGATCAGATCGGAGAAAACAAGGAAGGGAGAGGAGTTCAGTCGCCTAATAGAGGTTCAGTCAACTGATAGGGATAAGTCGCCTGAACGATTTTCAGTCGACTGGACCATGGCTATAAAAGAAGCCTTGGGATCCGAAGCTTCCAGATCTCTATCGTTGTTGGTAACATTTATTTATGTGTACTATTCATTAGTAGAGAATAACAACTTCTGTTATTCTTTATATCATCTATATGAGTTTTGCATCTTCTCCGAAAGTTTTCGGAGAAAATAACTTTAGTGGATTGCCCATCGAAGTGATTAAGGATCATGGGCCTTGAAGTAATAGTCACTAGACTACAAACCAAGTAAAAAAAGAACTTGTATTTTCATGTTTGTATTTACTTATTCGACTACTACTTTGATTTGCATGAAACGATAAGAAAAGATTTTAAAATGAACGTGATTCACCCCCCCCCCCTCTCTCTTGACTATTTTGATCCAACAGTGTCAAAAGACACTTAAGTGAAGAGCTTGGTAAATTAATTGAATAAATATTATTTTACTTAATTTCCTTAAGTGTTATATCAAGGCATTCAATATTTTCAATCAAGCATTCAGAGTGTGAAAATGTTACCATATAACCAATATCACATAATTGGCTAACGCTAAGTAAATTAAATTCAAAAGTTTCTACTAGCCGAACTTTGCGAATAATGAAATTGGACTTTAATTCAATATTGAAAATTCTGATACCTTAAGTTTATCATTGTTTTCGAAAGTTACCGATCCTAGGTTCTTGAGTTTCAACTTTGTAAATTTCATATGTCTGGAACACCTACTGTTCAACATTCATTGGTCCAAACCTTTATGTTCCTACACATAAAGTATATGGTTTGAATCCAACTTATATTTGGAGTTTAAAGGTTGACTATTTTTACTTTATTTTCCATCTCACATGTTCTAGATTATCAAACAAGTTAGTCCTATAGATTTTGTGAGATAGTTATCAATTTTACTTGATTAAAATTAATTTTTAATTTAGAAGATTGTTTGACCTTGGGTTAGATTCAACTTTAGCCTTCAGTTAATTAAGTGAACATTTCTAAGGTTGGTTTTCAAGTCGTGGTGAGGCACAGGGGCCTTATCAATCCTCAATGCCAAGCATATTTTCCTTCAGCAAGCCAACTCGCATGTAGTATCCCCATCTCCTCATCCACCAAAAGATTTGCCTTCGATCGCAGCATCTTCTTCGCGAGGTCTCTCATCGATCAATTAGAGCATCGTGAGAGAAGAAAGATAGCCCTCCTCTGTAAGCTTTCGATCCTGAATGGGACTAAACCAACTCATTTGCAAGCCATCTCCACCAGCCATCTCCTCTGGCGACCATCATCCTCTCAAGCTCCCGGATTTGGGAGTCATCTTCATGCATTCCATCTTTGTTGGACTGATAGGATTACTTCGGCAAGAGCGCCTTTTCCACAACGAGTCCTGAGATTTCAGAGCTCAATCCATAACCATTTTTCTCTCTGGATAGAGAGGGGACAACCCACCTTCATCCGCCGACGAGTTTCCATCGGAGATTTTTGAGATTCCAAGCTCTTCCAAACCATACACCCTTTTGGATCTAGAGGGAACAACATCATCCATTTTTGGCACTCATCACATGTCATCCATTCTGATCGGGAGAGGGAAGTCTCCATTATCTTTAGATCTTTTTTTTTTAGCTTTGTTGCTTGACATGAATTTGGTTTAATTCCCTTACACTTGTGCTACTTAGTTAATGCATTTCAACTTATTTACTTCTTGCAATGCTTTTAATTCTTATTATGCTTTATTTCATTTGAATGTTAATGTTAGGTTGTTCTTCATTTGGATGCAAGTAGGTTAGACTAGATTAGGTTTCGTTGAATGTTTTATGATGCCTTTAATTCTTTGCAATAGTAGTTAGCTAGGTTAGTTTTAATTATTTGCATTTTTTTCATTCATTAGGTTTAGTATCCAAAAAAACAAGACCCAATTTTGAACATCAAAACCCCAAAATCTCTATTTGTTGATAATTGATCCTGAGATTGCTATCCTGCTGATACATTTCTTGTGAGAAACAACCTGGGTCATTCTTTATGCTATATTAGTGTAGAGAGGTTCAGTTAATTGTTTGATATTATAGTGCGGCACAAAACAGCCTTATCATGAACCATAATCTCTGACCTCTAAAATCAACTTGAGAGCTCATCTACGAGTAGTAGGTAGGCATCCTGTGTGGTAGACGAGATCGAGCCCGGATCTCCAGAGTGATAAAAGGAGGTCAATAATGGTCGCCTATGAAAAATAGATTGAGCATCACAAAGTAGGGTAGCATCTAGAAGTTCGTGGAGCTCTAGTGATAGGAGTATTCTCTAAAAGCAACCTCTTGCACGACTACCTTGAAATTGATTTTCTCTCTCGAGGCTTTCATGATTTCTCACAGAGCTTAAAGGGTTCGCCCTAATCCACTTTACAAGTTGTGGGTGGACACGTTGGTATCTTCGTTCTTTCCTTTACCTCATAGACATACCAATTACTTTAGGACAAGTCCCTTCTTAATCAAACGTTGAGATTAGAGGACTTGCATTCTCCGATATTCATCACAGTGAAATTGAAACCCTAGAATTGTCTTCCTAAACAGTTTTCTCAAATATTTTCTCTTGGTCACTTTTGGTTCTTCACCACAATGCATTCATTTTCCGATTCTCTAAATAATCTATTTCACAAGCATTTTAGTAATCAACACGCAATCCCAATGGACGATAATTTTTATTACTTGACGACACCGTACACTTGCAGTACGACACGTATCACATGTCTAGCATCTAGTCCTCCATGATTTGTTAGAACTTTCATCACCAACACCAGTTGGACTTCAACTGTCAAGAATCCGATCAAATGTGACTCATTTAAACTTCTCCATTGTCAACTCTCTATTTGACTTGTAATCATCAAATGTCTAGTCAATCGTAACCCACTTAAATTTCTTCACTATTAAATATATGGTCAACTTTGACATACTTGACATCTAACTCAGCCATTAAGAATATTAATCAAATATCAAAATTTAATTTGAACATGATCAATCTTAACCAGAGGTCAATTGCATCAACACATATCTAATGATGATGGCAATGGTGGTTTTTTTATATTGGAAACAAGATGACCAATAAACTTAAGGTGCAATAAAGGTTAATGTGAAAGCTTGTGATAACCTAATAACATGAGACAAGTGCATCGTTGCTTCTTTAGGAACTTCATAAACTTGAAGTCTACGCTGCCCTCGGAATAGATTTGTAATGGAAGCTTATTAGGGTGTGTTTGGTTCAAATTATCATGCATAATCTTGGTTATGTGATTACTTGGTAATCACATAATCAAGGTTATGAGGAATAAAACATAACCTAATTTGTTTGGTTCAACCTAAGTAATGCAACAACCTAGTTTAACATGTTACTGATTTAACATTCTTCCTCTTCTGCTTTCTCTGTTGGTTTTGGTGGGTTTGGGGAAGTGGGATGAAGCCAGCCGAGAGCCTCCGTCGCAGCTTGCGGACTTGCCACCTTCTTGCTTGATTCTTGGATTCAAAAGCTCCTCCTCCAACAAAGGGGTTTTCATCGGGATCGAAAGCGGAGTCGGTCGAAAGCGAAGTTGGTCTCCTGGCCATCTTCTGCACTGCCTTCTTCCATGGGCAAGGGTGTGAGCAATGGCGTCCCTCGACTACGCCACCCTAGCAGACCTGATACCGACGTTCTCACACACCATCTCATGGTCCTCCAGCCCGAACCCTTGCAGCTCCTCCCCAATCTCCTCCTGCCTCATCTCGCACAGGTTGTGCAGCATGCAGCAAGCGTCAATCACCAATGGTAAGTCCTGCAGCTTCACCTCCGTCTGCTTCCACAAGCACCCCTACTGCCCCTTCAGCCACCGGAATGCCTCCCTCGCCACCACAACTGTTGTCGTCACCCGCTCATTGAATGTAAGCTGCTCCCACATTAAGTTTTCCTGTGAGTTTGATTCAACGCCTGAGAATTTACTTCAGTTCAATTTAATGGAGAATCATACAGGTGATCGACCTGAACGTATGGCACCAGAAGCCGATCGAGAAGCGTGTACCTTGCTCCACCGACGATCCAGTAAGGCCGCCGAGCATCCCTCTATTCCTGCACTGGTACAGCACCGAGTTCTCCAGTACCTACTCATTGGCCATCGACCCTACCCACCCAATGCAGACACAAGGAAGGGGGGGATTGTTAACCACGAAATCATGGAAAAGCTTACACTTCCAAGGTATTCTGATTTCGAGTTATATCCCTCATTTGTTCATGTGACGAGCATGCTTTATTATCAGAAATCGCTCATTACCTAAATCAAATAATATTTTTGTTGATAACTTTGGATAGATAACTAAGATTATAAATAATAACCTTAAACCAAATGCACTAAGAGCATTCTTAAAGTAAAAAACAAGTGACAAGTGGTCCTCTACTAGCTTTGTGATCACCTAACACTTGATGTTGTGATTACTGTTACAACCTCATTTTTAAGGTGTGGTCCTCTACCAGCAGAAAACAAGTGACAATTGTGGTAGCTTTGATATAAAACTTTTGTTGAATCATTTTGAATTGGAAAAAGTTTGACTAACACAATTATATTCTCTATGGTTCCATAAACCCATTTTTACTTGCACTTGATCTAAATGACCAATGTATAACCATCAAGGAGTTTTATGTAAAGATAATTGAAGATCATCTCCAACTTAAGACCAATCAACTAGACCATTATTCTAGCCTTTAGGTTGTAAGGAGCTCATTTCCATGAACAATGTAACACCATCAAGAAATTTTGGACAAATTTTATGGATAACCTTTTTCAACTAAAAAAAACACTCAAACAATACGATGGATTTATATTCTACATGAAGCAAAATTCATTTCTACATTCATATAAACTATATATGTGACATTTGTAGGGTTATCAAAGACTTTAATCTTAAATTCTTGATCGTCATATTTAGTTATTTTCAGATGAGATGATTAGATAAAGGTTATTGCTAATTCCCTCGAGGGAGGAATTAAAATTAGAAGTGTAAAACGGTTTAGGTCGCTTGTGATCACTAATGGAGCCCAAGCTTTTGAGTACTTAGCCAATTAACACAAATTCAAAAGGTAGGTCAAAGAAGAAGCCACTCGAGAGTGTCTTTACTTGGCCACACTCCATCTTGTCAGAATTTTCTTTGCACTATACCTTGTAGATTGTAAGGATTCTATCCCATCTGGAGTTGAGCTATTGCTTGCTTAAGTAATTAAGAAGTTTTTGCCAAAATCTCTAGTGACTATTCTCAATTAAATTGAAAAAATGTAAAGTTGTTATTTTAGCGGTCTTTTAGGACAGCCCTCTATATTTTTTAGAAATTAATCCTAAGACTTATTGAAATAATCACTTATGTAAATATTAACTGGGTCAACTCGTGTGAGACAACTATTCTCAATTAAATGAATAATAAATAGGAGCTCAATTTTATCTTACATGATGTAAGTTTATTTCTATTTTCACTTAGCCTATATAGACTCTAAAAGATTATCATCGAGTTTTTAGAAGAAAAAAAATAGTTAAAAACCAGTTGATATGAGAATTAAGCCTAGGTTGACCAGTTGTAATGGTTTATGTTGACTATTTTAGCTGAATAAATTCGACAAAATTAAATAGTAACTAATTAATTAATTTGATGAAATTTTTATATTTTAATTTTAATATTTTAAAGTTTTCATCGAATATAACATACATTTTTATTTTAAATATATATAGCATATATTAAATTTTCTTTTTAAAAAAACAATAGTGCAATACTAACTTGGCATATGTCATAGTCAATAAATAAATTAAATGATTATCAATATTGAATTGAATGCTAAAAATAGAAGCTCCTTTGCAAATTTAATTTGCTATTTGATATTTTATACATACACGTGTAGTGTAATTGAGTCGACACTAGTTTACTGTGTTCTAGTTTAACCATTAACTTATGAGCTTGTGTTAACTTATTTATTAAAAAATTTATCAATCTCAAATCAAATTTATTTTTTTTATCAAACTCAATTAGAACTATCTATCTTATAATGTTATTAAAATATTAATTTAATAAATTAATTGTGTATTACTTTTTTAATTTGATCATATTATAAATTACTTAAAATTATAAAATATAAAGTAAAATAATTTATTTTTTAAATAAAATATAAATGCAATAAAATTATAATTAAGAATTAGACAAGTTAATAAATAAATTTTTTCGTGAACTATTCACAAGTTTTGTTTACAAATTTGTTAGTAATTTTTTTTTATACTCAATATTATTAAGATAGAACACGACTGATAAGTTAGCATATTAATATTATATGATAACATTTGATGCATTTTTATTACCTTAAAGTAAGAATCCAGTAGTCTGAAAACTTCCTCCCATAAGGAAGTTAGGAGAAGAAATTTTTGAGAAAATAGATAACTATGAATTTGTACCAGTAACTCAGACGATTTTTAATGATTTAAATAAATATATTATTATGGTTGTCCAAGTATTGTTGGAAAAATGCAAGATATATTTTGGGAGTTGTCATATTAGAAGTATCTACTCACAAAATCTGATAATATTTTTAATACTGTAATGAATATTCTAGAAAAAACTAAACACACATCAAAATCACATAAGAATTGAAAGAATTAGTTAATATACCTGAGTTGCATTAGAATGAACAACCAATAAATTTCCAAAGACTTGTTATACATTGGATAAAAAAGATAAGTAAGTTTTACGTAATTGGTTGAAAAAAATCAAATTCACTGATGGATATGCCTCAAGTATGACTCAATGCATGGATATGAATAAATTAAAAATATTTGGAATGAAGAGTCAAGATTGTCACGTGTTTATACAAAGACTTATTCCAATCGTCTTCCATGATCTATTTTCTAATAATGTTTGGCAAGTACTAACAAAATTAATTTTATTTTTAAGAAATTTGTCATCAAGGATTATTATGACAACGAAAATACTTCTGCTAGAAACAAAAATACCTCTAATACTATATATAAACTTGAACGCATATTCTCATCTAGCTTTTTTGATTCAATAAAACATCTATCAGTTCATTACTTTATGAAACACGACTAGTTGATTTTGTGATGGATATATTCATTTGAATGATTTTTGAGAGTATTAAAAATAATATTTATAATAAAGCAAGAGTTGAGGGGTCAATATGTTGTATCGTAATGTTAAATTGAAATTTGGATGTAAACAAGATTTAAATTTAGCAATTAAGGGGGGTGTTGCCAAAATTTTAGCTTAATTTAGCAACGGATTTTTTATTTTGCGATGGAATTTTATTTTTATCGCTAAAGTTAGCAAACGATTTAAATCGTTGTGTTAACTTTAACAACGGATTTAAATTTTCATCGTCAAATGTCATTAGTGATAAAAAAATTGTTATCAAAATTTTCGATCCCTAAGTGATCGTTAGGTTTATTTAGCGATCAAAATTCTGATCGTTAACGACGAGTTTTCTTACTGTGAGATAAGCTTAGTGGTAAGATTATTCATTTTCATACATTTATACTATTAAATATAAATATAAATGAGCTATTATTAAATATCGTGAATTTTTTTATTTATTTATAAAAAAAAAGATTGTATGTCTTCATTTTCATATTCATTGTAATAGTCAAAAGAAAATTTTAGCACGTGTTAAAAAAATATTTTAAAAAAATCAATAGCATGTCATTAAATATGAAAAAATTTAAATGTTTGCTAAACTTGAAATGATGTATAAAAAATATATTAGATTAATTAATTAAATTGCCTTCACTTTCTTTGGTATTTCCAAACTTATTTAATACTTGTAGACTTATACACTAAGAGGTGATGTGTATCTTACAAAAAAACTACATTGAAGCCTGAATGAATCCTTCTTATCATAATCAACCAAAGGCAAGGGATCAACAAATATCTAAATAGTGCATATTTGACTTCAAATAACAAATTAATGAAGCACGAAAAATTAATGGAGATTAACCTTCAAAATAAAACTTGACTTAAATTTGAGAAAAAAGATCTTATGTGTCGAGTTTGAAAGGAAACACCAAAAATCCAAGTTGCAACCTTGACTTGCAATAATGAAGCACGTCCCGCCATCGGAAATCCAAGTTGCAAAAAGTTCTTTAAAGCTCATATCATCACGCACGTGCCGCTGGTTAAAAAAGCCAACTATCGCCTCCAAAATAATGATGATAGAATATATTTTTAATATTTTAAATATTTAAAAATTAAATTTTAATCTCAATAAATTAATAAATAAATTTTTTTAATAAATAATTAATATAAAAATACTAAACTGATGAACTATTTACTATAAATATTTTTTAATTTATTCTAATAATTAATAAAAAAATTATAAAATTGACTCAATCATTTTTAAAATTAATCAACCTAAACTAAGTAGATGCCAAGTCAACTAACAAATAATGAATGAAGCACTGGCCTCTTTTCATCTGATGCGACTAGTTTGGCTCTTTCCTTCACTCCCGATGCCTTGTCTTCTTTCTTACCCAGAAATGTCATGCTGAGTCAATCGAGAATCTCTCTTTTCTTTAATCAAACACCTCAATATGGGTTACCAAGTACTGTCAGATCAGCCTTCTTTAATTGCTACATGCCTCAATTATGATATGTATATATATATATATATATATATATATATACACCACAGTTAGCCCTCCAATCCAACCTGTAATTGTATTATTGACTTTAATCTGATACCCATCCAAATATCATAATAGAAAAAACAGAGCTCTCATTAATGAATTAGCACCAACTATCAAATAATGCACACACATTACAGGTTGGGTTGGGGGGAATACAGTAGTACCCTGTCAAGGACAAAGAGAATAAGCAACCTTCAATAGTGGATGCCACTGAAAAAAATACACAAGATGAGGAAAGAGATACCTTGGAGAGGTCAATGAGATAATTCAGACAGCGATTCTTCGACCAACTCCTCCAACACCATCGCGCCAATCTTCTGGCTGAATTCACACACTTCCAGCCACCTTGTTTCATCCCATTGCCTTCCTGCCACCTCTTCCTTCACCAACCTATCCACCATGTTGCTACCGCTGCAGGGATCTTTTGGTATCCACTTGTCACCTGCCAACCCCTTTCTAACAATTGCCCAGACTTGTTCCTCCACTGTGGCATCACCTTTACTGTCTTTCCCCGGTTCGTGAACCCGTCCTTGGGTCCATGGATAGGTGGTGGTAAATAATGCGTACTGCCCGATGTCTAACAATGCTGTGTTTATGGAGTCAAACAACAGCCTTTTGCTTGAGCACATCTCCTGGCATTTCTCTCTTCCGTCTTCCATGTGCAAGGACTCAAACAGTAGAGACGGATTCAAAGGACTATCAAGTGAATACCACCCACCGTAAAGCATTTGGTTATTGCTGTTGATTCCAGAGGAAGATAGCAGTTTCTGGAGAAATGCAAATTGCTCATACTCTTCATCAGCCTTCATGAAGACCATAAAAGGGTTTGACAATTTTGTTGATTCCGAGTCCAAGTAGGTGCAACGTGATAACGAGCGAACAACAGATTTGATTAGTGGAGACCTAGACAATGCTGCTGAATTAGATTGACAGGTTAGCGATAGCATATGAACATAACCAGAATTAGCACGAGGCACTATTATATATCACCAGAATTAGAACTGGTTACATAATTCTTACATGGGCATCCAGCAACGGCCATCCCTCCGGAAGACTCAGACAAACTATCATAGGCATCATATAGTAACATGTCTTCTGAAGCTGAATTATGGCCAGACTTATCCTGGTATTCAGTGAGGATTCCACATGTTCCAGATTTTTCCTTGGAAACACCCTGCAAATCAAGTACATCCAATTTAAAAAGTAAAATAAAATGATTTAGTAAATGGTTAACAAATTGAAGACAAGAAAGCATAGTGAGGCAAGAGTGTACTCAAAGTGTATCAAGGATAAGGAATACGACAGTGGAAGGATATACCGTCTTTCTCAATGTATTTCAGCTAAGTACCAACAGTGAAAAGGCTTTCTGAATGAAATACGTTTGTATATATTACAGGAGGAAAAATGTCTTACCATAGGAAGAATCAACATTTCAGTTGATCTGTCATATGATTCATCAGGAGTACCGCGGTCAGTCCATGGTACGAAAGTATCATTGAAGGATGATAAAACATCAGAAACAGACGCAGCTCTAGAATGCTCGTCTCTGCTAGGTCTTTTGCTCCTAGGGAAGAAAAAACTTGAGACCATACCCTTGAATGATAATTTCCTGTTATTTGACTTGGGAACCACTGCTTGAACAATTGGTTTGGTCATTGAGGAACTAGAGGTCCCAACATTAAACTCATCAATTCTACGAGCCAAAGCAGAAACTGGGAGAGGCTTAAATCTCAACAAGTTCTGCTGGGAATTTTCCTCAGGATGTTTGTCATCTATCCCAAATGAAGGCAGCAATCCTGAAGGTGCGTTCAGGGCATCTTCTGCGTCAAATGATTCAGTAGAATGAGGAAGATTTTCATTGTTACCTTCTTTCATTGACTCAGGAATGGCAAACATCTCCCCTAAGGTGCTGTTGGTTCTCAAATGTCTCGGTTCTTGAAAATTAACATTGGATTCTACTGAAGCTAGCCTCTCTGAAAGCCTTTTCTTGGCTTCTATAATAACTGATGATTCAGGAGAATGTGATGTTTGATTAGAGGATGAGGTTGACAGTGGACTACCAATTTTATTGATGTAATCCCAACACTCTATGGCTGAAGTTGCAACATCAGACTGACTTGTACTGCCAATCTCATCTTCCAAATACACACAATCTGACCTATTGAATGAACTCTCATCACCAATGTATCCATTTGACAAAAAAGAGGAAGACAAGGCTTCATTTTTGGTGTTGCTACCCAAGGTTCCTTCCTCGTCCTCACTTACCTCCTCAAGTGCTTTTCTTGAATTTGCCAATTCATCAGAAATGATCAGATCTCCATTAGAGCTGTGTGTATCTAGCAATATTGGTAAATTGCTGGGAAGTATGGTCTTTGTGTCAAAGGGTTTCCCTGGGATGGGCTTTAGAACAACTATTCTTGTTCGTTGAGATAAAGCATCTTGCTTTGGCTCACAGGAACCAGTGCTCCAATGATGCTTATTTCTCTTTCCTATACTTCCATTAGAATCAGATAAAAGCTGGTTTTCAATGGGCTGGTTTCCTTTACTGTCCATGGTATTGGAAGGTTTCAGCACAGTTATAAGAGTTGTCTGAGAAGGTAGAGAGAGATCCTGTGGCTTGAAGACTTTTTTTGTGAACACTGAGTTTGATTCTTCTAGAATTTTAATAAATAAATCTCTGTTTGAGTTCAGAACCTCAACAGCATCTTGGAACTCCTGAGAATCCACGAGCTTACCATCAGTGGCCAAGCGTTTGGCTTCTAGAAACTTCTCCCTAACAAGGGCCATTCTTCTTTGATTTGAATTCTCATCAAATCTTACCTTCTGCAGAGATTGCTCTTCAATCCAAATATCCTTTGTTGGCGTTTCTACTTCATATACATCTATATACTCCTCATTGGTGAGCGACCGAACCTCACATGACATGGGTTTTCTAACACAGTTCCCCTCCTGTCGTTGGCATTGTTTTAACTCACCAGTCAAACCATTGCTATTGTCTTTTACTTTCCCCCAGCTTGTCTCTGATTTCTTCACTGGTATAGAATCAAGACCCATTAATCTTGCAATCACACTTGGTGGCTTCTCTCTAGACTCTGTATCACCACACATTTCCTGTGATATAAGCATTTTAACCTGAGTTCTGCCAGATATTTTGTTGAGAAAGCTACTCCTTTGTTCACTTCTTCTCTGTATTAGATACAAATTAGACTGATACAAAATAACTATCTTTGCATAATGCAAAAGCTTACTTGTTTCCCCATATCCTCCGCAACAGGATATATCGACCTCTTTATCACATTGGAAACACCTCTAGCAGCTGCAAGAAATGAATATATCCAATATTAAAGACAGCCAGAGGATGGAAACTATAATGGTATCAGCATTTTCATTTTTCAACGCGGAAGAAACAATTAGAAAACAACAAAATAGATATCCCCAAAGTAGTTTTATCCAAAAAGAAAGAAAGAATGATCGTGAGCTTAGAATAGACAGCAACTTATAAGACGCGAGGGAGGAGTCACTGATAAGTTTAGCAAATATGTACATCTATGGATAAAAATACAGTCCGCAGTGTGATTAAACTTGCATACACTCTTGATGTGGCCTCTCGGTAAGAAGTCTGGATCTGGCCATGCCGGCGCTCAAGCTAAGCATGCTAATCATCTTTCTCATGCATCCTGAAAAAGATTCCGGATTTTGTAGTTCCCACGAGCTCTGGAAGACGTTCATTGGGTTTCCTGAGGATGAAACAAATATGAAAAGTTTGCAAGATCGTTTCTTGAGACTAAAAAGAACAAAAATAGATAAAATAAGGAACTAAAAAGAGGGAAAACGAAATAAAAGCAGGCACTTAAAGCAGTGAAGTATAAACAAACAAGGATTCTGCAAAAACTTCGTTGCCAAAGAAGTGACATCGTTTAGGAAAACAAAAACGTTATCGTGCCACAACCTTGAAGGATGATACAATACGGGGGGGAGAAACTAGAAAGAAAACATATGCAATGGGAAGAAACAAAAAGAAACAATAAAGTCATTATAGAAAGTCTTAAAGATAACTGGAAAAAAAAAACACACAAGGCCAAAACATCGCACCGAACCTTCTCAGTGAAATAGTTTTCTTGTGAAAAAGTTGCAATAAGCATAGTTCCAAGGGAAACGCATCGCGCACGGGTTCCAGGAGAATCGCTACGGACACACTTCCAATAGCTACCCGAGCACAACGATTACCGACACATTACGGAGAAACACGAAAAATCATCCCTGCAACAACTGTGAGACGAAGAATAAACAGAACGGAAACTGGTTCAACAGTGCGCATCAATCAATCATCCGCACTATTCCAGCAACCCAAAGGAAGGGAGAACAAACTTGGGCGAAATTCTCAACTTTAAGCCCAGAAAGCAGAACCGAAGGTCAAAACGACCCACACGGACTGCAGCATTCCTCCGCAAGCAGCGATCTACTGGGCTCCAACTTTCGACATCCGAGTCGGAAAAGCTAAAAGGTGAGTACTGCGTGCCACACAAAGGAATCCAGATCCAAATGCAAAGGGGAAACGCATATCGAGAACAAAGCCAGGGGATCATAAAAGGGGGGCCATATTCCCTCCTCGTCGCCTTTCGCCGCCGCCACAAGATAAAATCTCCGCCGCCGGGTGAAGTGAGCGTGGGCGAGAGCGAGAGAGAGAGAGTAGTTGGGGAAGAAGTGACTTGGCTGTGGTTTTATCGTGCGCTGGATCGAGACAGCAGAGTAGGTCGGTGAGCGAACCAAACCAGGAATGATTCGTTAATTTTGGAGTTTATTGAGTTTATTTGCCATTCAAATCTCAAAATTAAAAATAAAGGAAATCTCTCCTTTTTTTTGAAATTAATTTTGGAGTTCATTGCGGGTCAAAACTTAAAAAAATCTTTTTTATTTATTTTTTATTATTATTATTATCCGTCTCTTTTTCATTTACAGTAATTTTTCAGTTGAATTTTATTTTTTTAAAAAGCACATCTAATTTTTTTTTATCCCTCACCAAACTCATAGCTAACAATCTTTTTTCCAAAACATTCTATCCATAATTCAAAAAATAATAATTTTTTGATTCAGATACAAGTAAATATTTTTTTTCTTTATTTTTTTCTTTTGTTTTCTTTCCTCTATCTATTTATTTGAATTGAACTAAACTATGTTTTTAAAAAAACAATCATTAAATTTAGGATATAACAACAATCCAGCTTTATCTCACTATACGAGATCAACTATATAGATTTTTTTACGTCATTAGGTTATATTTCCTATTATATCATCATCTATACTTAAATAAATTTTATATTATTTTATTATTGCTAACCAAGTTTTTTTTTCTTCCTCTTCCTCGTTTGATGTGTGTACTTGTCTAAGTTTCACATCGCTAAACTAGAGTATTTATTAGTCGTCTAAGTATATGCACGTACCATCTCAAACATGTCTCTCGGAGTTTTTCCTCAATAGATACTACTCCGACTTTTTCTTTAATGCTCTCATTTTTTATTTTGTCCATCCTCGTATGTCCACACATCCACCTTAACATCCTCATCTTTGCAACTCTCATCTTCTGCTCATGTGCTCGAGTCATAGCCCAACATTCAGCTCCATATAACATAGC
>JBBUKS010000001.1:4349168-4363928 GCA_038050645.1 Hedychium gardnerianum | reverse complement strand
TGCATCAGTCTGGAGCGGAATCGACACATCCCTCAGAATGTGAGTAGGGTCCGGCACAACCTTCCTTAGCATGGATACATAAAACACATTATGTACCCCCCCCCCTCCCCGCAAGTGTTGATGGTAGTGCCAACGGATAGGCTACTCCACCTATCCTCTCCAGTATCTAAAAGGGTCTAATACAACGAAGAGCCAACTTGCCCTTTAGACCAAAACTTTTAACCCCTTTATTGGGTGAGACACGTAAAAATACATGGTCGCCCACCATGAACTCTAAAAATCTTCGTCTCCATTCCGCGTAACTCTTTTGTTGATCGTGGGCTTCCGACACTCCTCATCTGATAATACATACTAACACTGCATCATGTTGTATACTCTGTGATCCCAAAATATGTTGTTCACCAACTTCTTTTCACAGAGTAGGAAATCAATATGCTTTGCCATACAAAGCCTCAAACGATACCATCTGAATAGATGAAGGCTATCCGTTGATGTACGTAAACTCCACTAAGTACAAATGATCTTCTAAGATGCCTCTGAAATTTATCACGCATGCTCACAATAGATCCTCAAGTGTCTGTGTAGCGTTCTCTGACTGTCCATCTATTTGCGTATGAAAAGTTGTATTGAAACGAAGCTCCGTACCCAAAGCCTGCTAAGACACTGCCAAAATCGTGAAGTGAAACACGAATCCCTATCTGATATAATACTCAGAGGTATATCATGAAGTCTGGTAATCTCTCTACAGTATAACTCCACTAGGCGATCCAAAGAGTCTGTCCTACAGATCGGTAGAAAATATGCGGATTTGGTTAATCGATCAACGATCACCCAAATCACATCATGTCCTTTTTGTGTTTGGGGTAACCCTACCACAAAGTCCATAGTGATATGTTCTCACTTCCATTTTGATATCAAAATCTTTTGAAGCAATCCTGCTGGCCTTTGATGCTCAGCCTTCACTTGCTGACATATCAAACATAGAGCCACGAAATTCGCTATGTCCTTTTTCATGTCGTTCCACTAGTAAGAGTGCTTTATGTCTCTATACATTTGGGTACCTCCCAGATGGATAGCAAATTTGGATCGATGTGCTTCCTGGAGTAAATTATCTTTAATTGGATGTGACTTAGGTACACACAGTTTTCACTGAAAATATAGAATATCATTCTCATTACAAGAAAACTCTGTTTGCTGTTCTATAACCACTCTGCTACACAGATACCGCAGATGCTAATCACTAGACTATGCTTCTTTAATTTGTTCCATAATGGGGGACTGAGCAACCATGGATACCAAAATCCCCTGCTCTGTCTGTCCTCGTTCTACCAATCCCAACTCTGAGAAACTCTGTATCAAGTCTGTAACTGCCGCTTGGTGACTAGTCAAAACCCCTCGAGATTTCCTACTCAAGGCATCCTCTACCACATTGGCTTTCCTTGGATTGTAGTTGATGGTGCAGTCATAATTCTTCAAGAATTTCATCCATCTCCTTTTCTTGAGATTCAACTCCTTCTGAGTAAACAAATACTTAAGGCTTTTATGATTCATGAAAATCTCGAAAGTAACCCCATATAGATGATGTCTCCAAATTTTCAGCGCAAAAATAATAGCTGTCAGTTCCAAATTATGGAAATGATAGTTTTTCTCGTGATTCTTCAGCTGACGAGAAGCATATGATACTACCCATAAATGTTGCATCAAAACTGCACCTCGCCCTTGCAATGATGCATCAGTGTAGAGCACAAAATCATCCTCCCGAGAAGGAAGCACTAAAATGGGCGCAATTACTAATCTTTGTTTGAGCTCTTGGAAACTTGCCTCACAAGCTTTTGTCCACGTAAATTTTACTCCCTTCCTAGTCAATTGAGTCAATGACAGAGCAATGCTGAAAAAATCCTCTATAAATCTCCAGTAATATCCAATCAGTCCCAGAAAGCTACGAACCTCCTCTACTGTCCTTGGTTGCTCCCAATCGATAACTTCCTCTATTTTTAAAGGATATACAAATATCTCTCTACTAGAGACAACATGTTTGAGAAATCCCACAGAAGATAGTCAGAATGCACACTTACTGAACTTCGCATAGAGACATTCTCGTCGAAGCATCTCCAGAACCATGCGAAGATGTTGTTCATGCCCCAACTCTGACCGGGAATGTATCAAAATGTCGTCAATAAAGACAATGAGTTATTCTATACAGAGTCTTTGATACCGGTGTCATACCCAGAATTGACTCAATCATATACTCCACTTGCCTTTTTGGGGCAAACCGGGGAGTTCTTCCGGAAATACGTCCGGACATTCTCGAACTATAGGAACGTCCAAGGGCTATGAAACACCATCTTCCTCATCCTTAATCTATGACTGTAGATAACTCATCATCCTTGGTCCCAACGAATTCCCAAGAGGGGTGATCCGAAAGTCGAAAAGTGACTACTCTTGCTCAACAGTCAACTATAGCATAGTAGGTAGTCAACCAATCCATGCCCAGGATGATGTCCAATTATGTCATAATGAGCACCTGAAGATCCACTACCAGTGAATGACTATCGAAGTCCAAGGGGCATCCCCTGATTTCCTAACTAATAGTCAGGACCTCTCCAGATGATAGAGATATCACTAAGTCATGTGATCTGAGTGTAAGAATTCTACCAATTCTTACCCAACAATGGTCCATTTAATGACTCTCAAAGGCATCATGAAATAAAATCCAAGTAATGGACTGATCTCAAAAATTATCCTCTGCATCATCCACCAAGTAACGACCTGATCTTATTGATGGTATGCAGCTAATGCAGCCTTTTCCGCGTCAATGCAAGTCATGTACTCATAATGTCAACAAATCACACTAAATTATTTCTCACTGCAAAACTGTTGAATGTCAAGGCAAAGCATAATGAGTTACAAAATTATTTTAATGATTTTATTCAAGTTATTGGAGAGGCATTGTCACGTGATCACATATTGCCTCCTGGTATGAAATCACTTGGGAAAAAATTAGGTCTTCCAGTAGAAAGAATTAATGTTTACAAAGATTGTTGTATGCTATATTGGGGAGCAGATGAAAATGCATATGTTTATAAATTTTGTAATCAAGATAGGTATAAGAGCACCAAAAGGAGTCAACATCGACGTAAATCATACAGTCAATTATTTTATTTACCTTTAACTCCTAGGTTACAGAGGCTTTATGCATTAAAGGTCACTACTGAATACATGACTTGATATGCAAATCATCAAACAGAAGAGGGACTAATGTGCCATCCATCAGATGTAGAGGCATGAAATTTTTTTGATAGAACATATCCTGAATTTGCGAAGGAGACTCAACATTAGGTTAGGTCTCTGTGCTGACGGATTTGCTCTATATGACAAATCAGGAAGAAACTATTCTTGTTGGCCAATTATATTAACTCCATATAATCTTCCACCCAGGATGTGCATGAAAATACCATATATGTTTTTAACATTGGTTGTGCCTTACCCGCAAAATTCGAAGAAGTTAATAAATATTTATATACAACCACTGATTGCAGAGCTGAAACAACTATGGGATGAAGGTTTTCCTACATACGATATTCATTCTAATCAGATGTTTGTAATGAAGGTTGCTCTTCTTTGGACCATAAATGACTTTCCGGCTTATGATATGCTATTGGATTGGAGTACCGCTGAGATCTTAGGATGTTCAATATGTATGGAGAGATCAAAGTCAATCAAATTAAAACATGAGAAAAAATTGAGTTATTTTGATTATCATAGATAATTTTTACCACCAAATCATAACTTTAAAAGGAATAAACTAAGAATAGAAATGAAAGAACACCTCTACCATTGAGATTGACAAGTGAACAGATTTGGTGGCGAGTGCTTAACTTTCCATCTGTTATTGAAGAGTCACATGGTACAACATATGAATATGAAAGTACACATAAATGGACTAAATGGAGTATATTTTGAGATTTACCATATTAGTTTAGTAATTTGATTCATCATAATCTCGATATAATGCATATTGAGAATAATATTTTTGATAATATGATAAATACATTAATGGATATCGCAGAAAAAATAAAAGTTAATCTGAATGCAAGAAAAGATATGTGACTCCTTTGTAAATGACCCACTCTGGATGTGGATGAAGGTAGTAGGGAAAGCCAAAGGCAGTTTATACATTGAATAAGGAACAGAAACGTGTTGTTTGTGAATGGTTGAAATCATTGAGATTTCCTGATCATTATGTCTTTAATCTTAGGAGATGTGTTGATATAAAGGAATGCAAATTGATTGGTTTGAAAAGTCATGATTGTCATATATTCATGGAAAGGCTAATTCCTATTATTTTTAAGGAACTCTTACCAAATTTTATATGGGGTGTCATTACGGAGTTAAGTATTTTCCTTCATGATATTTGCTCAACAGTTTTGAGACATTCACACATGGAGACGTTAGAGAGAGACATTTCAATCATTTTGTGTAATTTAGAAAGGATATTTCCACCATCATTTTTTGATTCAATGAAACATCTTTTGGTTCACTTGTCATATGAGGTCAAAGTTGGAGGACTTGTCCATTTTCAATGGACGTATTCATTTGAAAGATAAAATTTGCATCTTCTATACTTCGTTATTAATGCATAAAAATTGACAGATTTTTTATATATTAATATCTAATATAATTTGTTATATTATAATCAAATTCTTATATCATTTGAAGAAAAAAGTGAAAAATAAGGCACGTGTTGAAACCTCTAATGTTAATGAATACATTGTGGAGGAAGTAACAACTTTTGCATCGTATTATTTTGAGTCTCATGTTCAAAGCAAAAGACAAAGACCGAGAAGAAATGATAAAGGTCCTATTGATCCCAATTTGAACTCATTCTCAATTTTTAACTACCTTGGTTGATCAAGTGGACCATGTAAGCAGAAATACTTAACTGGTCAAGAATGGTGGACAACCCAGACATGTATTTACTGAATTATCTAGAAGTATCATCATATTACAAGTTAGTATATATTTTCTATTTTTTATATTTCTTATGTCGTAAATTATTTGTATTATAATTTATTTTTTTATGGTAGGATTTTCTAAAACTTACATTCTGAAATGCCGACACAAGAGTTTGATTGCTTCTGCGATGAAGAATTTACACAATTGTTCAAATCATATGTAAGTAGCCAACTTAAATTTGGTTTACACATATCTTAACTTTTAAATGAATAACATATTCATTTGAGTTTAGGTTCATGCTAATTAAGCTCACGTTGAGCAAAAATTGCTAATTCATCTGTCATGGGGTCCAAAATCAATGGTACATATTTGGCCAGCATATTTCATAAATGAATATAATTTTCATACTCAAGAATATGGAATGGGAAAGACTATAATGATAGTGGGGTATGTATTCAGTCATCCAATAATAGAGGTGCAAGCAATGATTTTTATGATTTGCTGGATGAAATTATAGAGGTAGAATACCTTGGTCCAAAAATACAAATTATCTTATTTATGTGTTGCTGGTTTGACCCTGTCAGAGGGATGAAGGTGCATCCACGGTATAATATGGTTGAAATAAATCATAAGAGATTGTATAAGAGATATGAACCATTTGTGTTGGCACAACAAGTGATTCAAGTTTTCTATGATTCATATCCTAGTTTGAAACGTGACAAAATTGATTAGTGAACTATTTGTAAAACGAAAGCACGGAAACAAATTAAGGAACGTTGGGAAGAGATTGCATATCAACAACAGAAGGTTGCAAATACATTTCAGATCAAGAAATATATTATTCCAACATTACGAGATCCCAACTAAGTAGTGATAAATGTGGATGCAAGTGAAATTCATGAGAATGATGATGATGAGGAGGAGGAGGAGGAGGATGACGACGAGGATGAGAATGACAATGACAATGAGGAATTTGATTTTTGGCATGTAGGGTAAGTTTTTTTAATGATTAAATTTAGTTTTAATCTGCAAATTTATAAAATTTGTAGCTCAATTAGTTGTCTATATACTGTCTCATTGTTAAATTTATATATTTTATTTGTGTATGCTGTGTATTTTTTTCTTATAGATCATAGAGGTGACATCTTATCGTCGCAAATTCTCGCACTCTTAGATCTTCATTATGCATATTGTAAGTTTTTTCATGTTCTTCATTATGCATCAAGGTTTTATTTACTTTATCATAATTTTGAATTTTAGTTGATCACATTCGATGGGGTGACCATAGACGGAGTTATGGCTCTAGCCAGTCTGATTCATCGCCTGACAGCACGGTACCTACGCCCCTTGATCAGGCAGGATCTTCTCATGCCCAGTCGCAAGTACCTTACCATTCACCTTCGCCAATCCAGTCGCCAGTACCCGCCAGACACTCGTCTACTGAGATGCTCGACCCTCGAGAGCATATAGTCTCTTACAGAGACTCGCAAGTATTAAAAAAATATTATAATTTTTCAATTATTTTAATTATTTAACATTATTTGTTTGTATATTTATGATATGTTTGAAAATTCTGTACATGTTATTTACGAGATTAATAAAATCATGAATAACAATTGGAGAGGGGACTCACTGTCATACTCAAACACTCTAGGACCCACAAAAGAACTCTAGTGGAGCGAGTTTAGGGTATATCCCCTTAATTTTATATATGAAACAATTAAGCGAATATATAATCAATTACTTTTTTTCATTGTAGCGGTCATTCACCCTTATCAAAATATGAAAATAAAGAGGATTTTCAAAAAAAATATGGCGATTACATTCGGCATGTACTGAATCATGCTAAGACTAGGAGAAAAAGTCGGGCTGCGTCACCGAGAAAAATTAGAGTAAGATCTCTAATTTTTGGACAACCGAGGACAACAAACAAAGGAGTCAACAGAATAAATTAAATCAAGCTTATAATTCTGGAGACTCGTCTGCAACATATGCGGGAGGTTCTATAAATATCGAAGAACATACACGCAGATTGATAATTTTTTAACTCTATCACTAATTTTTTTAATCTATTTTAGACTATTACATTATTTTTAACCATGTTATTTTTAGTCTAAGGAATTGGGGAAGAAACCGAAATTTATAGACACTTCACCCGCACTTTTCAAAAAAAAGACAAGACTTGGAGCGGGGATAGAGCTAAAATAATTAAGGTTTGAGTTAATCTTTAATCCTAATTTATAACTTAGATTATATTAGTTATGTACATGCTCTAACTTTATATTATATGCGTTTATATTATATCTAATTAAGATTTTAATTTTTCACAGGAGAGATATGATCAACTATCGCTATCACAGAGAAGTTGAGGTGCTAGCGATGATAATGAGGGATCTGAGCCATCTGTTAGTAATAATTTAAATTTATGACTGGAGGCGAGTGGGGGAGTAAAAGAGAGAAGAATATTGGATATGAGTTCTATGAGCATAATTCATAGAGTTGCTCGTACATCTTCTTCTTCTATCCTACCGGTAGTAACGACACAGATAAATAGCTTAACTGAAGAGGTTAGTCATTTGAAGGGCATAATATTTGAAAGAGATTAGCAAATGATAGAATGATATCAACAAATGAGAGAAAGATATCAGCAAATTAGAGAAATAGATCAACAAATGAGACAAAAGGATCAGGAAATGATAGAAATGCGCCGACAACAAGACTTTATTATGTGGCATTTTCAGTTAGGTTTCGCTCCAAGTCAGATTCCTCCCGGTAATGGTGATGATGGTGGCGACGATGACGATGATGGTTCATGATTTTGTATGAATGTTTGTAATTAGTAATTTTAAAATTTGTTATTTTATTGAGTTTCTGAATCCTTTATTTTTGTATTTTTGATTAGTATTATTTTTTTGTTTCGAATACGGTTGGTGAGGCCAAGAAAGGTGGTAATTGGAAATCCACGTCGGAAGAAGTAAGTCTTTACATATTTATTTTTGTATTAGTTTATAGGATTTTTTTGTTAAAAATGATATTTTTTGTTTATTTTTTTCTGATGCAGGAAGAAGAAGAAGATTGGAAGGAGAAGGATCTGCCGAGGAACCAGAGATCGATGATCTTTTATTCTATCTTTCCCATGTTTTGAGATATTTTAGTATGAAATTTTGTCATTTGGATATTATAACTTAGAAACATGTTTTGAATGTTGGATACATTGTAAGTTGGTTTGTTTGATGAAATCTTGTTGTATTTATTTGATGTTGTTATTTTTATTATTGTATTGTTGTTGGTGTATTTTGTTAGTTAGTTGTATTCATTATTGTTGTAGTTGTATTCATTTGGATACGAAACATGTTTGGATATTGGTGATATATTTATTTGATGTTGATGAAAAATGTTTGGTGTTATTGTTGTTGTTTTTGTATTCATTTGGATATTGTTGTTGTTGTATTGTGTGTGTTGTATGTATCGTAAACAGGTTATGTGAATTTGTATATACGATAAAATATAGAAATGGGATGGTTTTGTAAAAAAAAAATTGATTTTTGTGACAAATTTTGCGGAAATTTTTTTTTCGTCGCAAATCTATTGAAAATTACTGTTTATCAAAATTCTGCGACGAATTTGTTATTCATCGCAAATTCATGACGAATTTGGATTCGTCACAAAATCTTCTACGAAAATCCAAATTCGTCACAAATTTAAATTCGTCGCAAATTTGAATTCGTCGCAGATCTACAACGATTTTGAATTCGTCGCAGTTCTATGACGAATCCAAATTCGTCGCAGACTACGATGAATTTGGATTTTCATTGCAGATTTGCGATGAAAAACTTTATTCGTCGCATATTTGAGATCATCAAAGTGTACGATGAATATTTTTTTCATCGCATATTTACAACGGTTTTGGTGACGAAAAAATATTCGTCGCAGATTTTACGAAAAATTTATATTATTTCGTCGCCAAATTTGGTGATGCCTTTTTCGCAATGAAAAGTTTTTCGTTATGAAAAGTTTTTCGTTGCGAATTCATTTTGCAATGATTTTTTTTTAAAAAAAAATTGTCACCAAATTCACCGCAAAATGACCAATTTTTTGTAGTGTCTTAACCCACTAGGACTTACGATGCCTAATGCCTGGTCTTTCTGACCCATTAAGATTTTTCATGTTAAGTGACTTGCATACTTAACTCTTATATTAAATATATAATGTCTAACTTTAAGCTCTTTGTCAGACATCAAAATAATCGGTGCTGCCTGCACCAATAAGAATATCATGAGAATATCAAATGTCATGAATATTAGAAGTCTTATTCCATCCTGACTGAGGAGAGAGACTCAATCCCTTGGTCGATAGGATAATAATAAGAAGGTCAAGAATATCATGAGAATGTCGAGAATGTCATGAATGTTAGAAATCTCATCGGGTCCCGATTGGGGATAAAGGAGAAGAGCTGAGCAGTGAAGGAATGTGGAGTTACTTGCTAATGGATGAATTGATTATTTGATCTCTACTATCTGAGGAAGGAATCATTTTTCTTTTTAGGCTCGGAACCTTGACAATCATTAACTCTATCTATTAATGGTCATTATTCGATCATTTTTTCCATCTGCCAATTGACTCGAAATGCTAGGAGTTGATGATTAATGATCCATTTCAATCACCTATTAATGTATCCATTTTAATTTTTAAGTCAAGTAGAAAAAATAATTCGAGTGGCAAAACATTAGCTAAGTTACTTGATCAATTTTTCCCATGAACAGTTTAACATTTGATGTATATAAATTATGCTCACACATGAATCAATTGAATTTAATACAATTCAAATCCTGAATTTATACTCTTACAAATGTGTATGTGGGAAAGAACTTCTCATTTATACATATTCACAACATCTATAATTATTGTGGCAAAAGGCGAAACGCTACAACATCTATAATTATGATTCAATATAAACTAGTTATGTTATTCTAAAACTTTTCATGTAAAACTAAATTCGCATTTATATTAAAGTCAATTCATCTTTGGTTTTCATCTCAGTTATATTCCATTTGTGGTCGTTGTTTTGCCCTTTAATTTGACTTGTAAAGAGAAAATATTTAATTCTCATGTCAAACCTATCAAAGGTCCAATCAATAAGTTTTTTTTTTAAAAAAATTAATCTCTACTGATTACCTAAGATCATCTCATGTTATCTGATCTAGCAAAAGATCAATTTGTACTATCTATTTTTTTCTAAACTATTATCAATTTAAGGGTCAAACACAGCTTGGAGAGAAAACAAAAGTGCATACATTATGAGAGATTTTATAATTTACACGAATAGCATGCCATCCATGCACCGTGTCGTTTATTATCCGATGGGTCCCATATCAAACCCCAATAACGTTCAATGCATCTTACATTTTTTTAAAAAGAAAAAGAACATAAACAAAAATAAAAATAAAAATAAAATAGAAATATCTATGCCCGTATATACTTTTTAAGGCTCACATCACGTAACGTCGTGATGGAATTCTACCCGAAGCATTCATAATTATTAACGACAAACATTTGGATACACGATCGTAATAATAGGCGAAACTCCTAATTTAAATATTTAGATACACGATGATAGAAAAAATGTTCGTCTCAACATGAATATTTAGATATATGATGATAAAAAATAAAATGTTCATCCTAACATAAATATTTAAATATACGATGACAAAAAAATGAAACGTTTCGACCCAACCCAAATATTTGGATACACGCATCGTGAGCAACAAGCCATCTCATTCCTCAAACCTGTCAACTGATATCTATCTATCTATCTTATGGATAATAATGCAATGCATGGCGACGTCACTGTGGGCTCGCAACCTCTGAGAGGCTCAGTAGCTCCTCCAGGTACTCTGCTCCCAAGTCCTCCAACTCCACCACGCTCTCCGTGCCACTGCTGTTGCTGCCACCGCTGCCGGTCGAATCCCTGGCCTTGCGCTGCTTCGCCGGCGATCGCCGCCTGATACGGTGCCTCTTCTTGAGGGCCAGCACGGGGGAGCCCTCGAAGTCGATCCCCAGCCCGTGCAGCGACTCCCGTACGCGCTCCGCCGGGAAGTTGAGCACCGCTGCTGGCCCCCGCATCGCCCACGCGGCCTGGTCGTAAGTCAAGGCGGCGGCTTCGGCGCTGTCGAAGGTGCCCAGCCACACCCTCACCCCGTTTCGCGTCGAGTCGCGGATCTCAGCCGCGAACTTCCCCCACGGCCGCTTCCGCACCCCGCGGTAGCTTTTCTCTCTCGCGGTCACCAGCGCTGTCGTCTCGAATTTGCTTCTCTGCAATGATTCGACCTCTTCGACTCCGCCGATGCTCGTCGCGGTTGTTGAAGAAGACATGCTGATGAGCATGTCGAGCAAGAGCATCTCTGCGGCGTCGTTGGTGTCGAAGGGAAGAGGGAGAGCTTCTACGCTGGCTCCGGTGCACGGGTAGCTCTCCTGCGAACCCGTCTCTGATGCCGACGAGGAGTCGGAGAAAGGCAAGTAGAGAGAATGAGGAGAATCCATTGAGATTTGGGAGAAAGGAGAGGAGCAGCTCTGTTTTGCTCTGTTTTTGGTCGGTAGTTGAACGTTGGACTCCCCGGGCATTTATTGGATGGGATTTGCGGTACCCGATGATCGAAATGTCACGTGTGTCAATGACGCACGGCGGCTGGCTCGATCGAGAAGCGGAAGGGCAGATTCGCTGACGTTGTTACTTCGTTCGTTTGCTCTGTTTACGCTGAGCTGAGATTTGGATATTGAAGAAGGGGGAAAAGGTAAAAAAGGAAAAAAGGAGGAGCAAAAATAGAAAAAGGATCAACAGACTCAAGGAGGTTGGGATGGACTTGGCACGAGTAACCTCAGAGTGGCCTCATGAACCTCACAATTGCGAGCGACTATCAATTTCTTTGAGACCATGAGTGGTCGTGTGGCAAAAAATAAAAAAGAGTAAAATGTTTGTCCCAACGTTTCGATTAATTTATTTTTAAATTAATATAAAAAAATAAATTATAATGACTTAGAAAATAAATAAATGTTGAGATGAATTACATGGGAGGTAGAGATTTAGTCCCGTCAATTCCAAAATTTGACTCATCAATCTTAAATGATAAATCTTCCTTCACTTATCATCATCTCAATTATGTCCGTGGGAGCATAAGCCACGAGTGATCATGAGTTCACTCGAGGTTGCAAAGCCACTGGTGGCCTATGTGAGGTCACTCATGGCTAAGGCTATAAACAAACAAAGTCAAATCGAGCTAAGTTTTATAGTGCTAAATCTTTTTTGATAAGAAATTATCCAAGTCAAGTCTAAAATATACCAAACTAATGATTATTAAAATTGGACTTGATTTTTTTTAAAATGAACTTGAGCTTGGTTTAAATTTAATTTGAGATTAATTCGTTTAAATATTATCGAGCTCTCAATTCGAAATTATTTGAAAATTTTATATTTTAAACTTATTTAATTAATTATTAAGTTTGATAATACAAATTTATTTGTTCATTTTTTTTATTTAATATGTTACTAAGAATTTTATTAATAAATATGATTCACAAATATTATTCACGAATGTTGTTCATAAATGTTATTTATAAACGTTGCTCACAAATACTATTCATGAATATTGTTCACAAACATTAATGAGAATACATATGTGTTCAAGTTTATTTGTTTAGTTTAATAAATTATTCAAGTTTGTTCATTTAATTAATCTTGTGTGTATTGAACGAATATAAATAAATTTTTATCAAATTGAATACCAAACTTATTCACAAATGTCCGATTCATTTACAACCCTACTTATACCCGCGACCCCACTTGAGGCGTATGTGACACTCATGATCACGAGTTTACTTGAGGTTGCTTGCAACCGTGAGTTCGCTCGAATTCGTTTGTGGCCATGAGTTCGTTGTCATGAGGTCACTCGCGGCCCTGAGTTCGCTCGAGTTTGTTCGTGGATGTGAGTTCCCTGTCATGAGGTAACTCATGATCGCAAGTTCGTTGTCGCAAGGTCGCTCATGACCGTGAGTTCACTCTTAGCATCTGCGAAGCGCGAAGTCGCTCTTGGCCTCTACGAGGTCGCTCACGACTATGAGCTCCCTCTCGGCCTCTGTGAGGTTGCTAGTACCTATGAGTTCGCTCATTCTTGTGATATTGCTCTCGGTTGCAAGGTTGCTCAGAGCCACAAGGCTGCTCATGGCTGTCGCGTTCGATCTTGGGGCCGCTACAATCAACTTTGCAGTGCCACTACAAGAGAGATTCAAGTTGAGGCCTTGGGGTTGATGCGAGGAACACAAGAAAAGTTCATTTCTTGAAATTTTAAACGAACAAAAAATTATCAAAAAAAAAAATCAATGAATTAATTTTTTAATCAATCATATTATTTTAAATGGATAAAATAGAGGAACTTAATTTCTGTGTAATTCATATTGCACATAGGATAGAAGTAAACAGGCTGATAGGCTGCTACCTACCTACCCCCTTGTCATTATTTGATTGTTGAGGTTATTAAAAATAAAATAATTAATAATTACAAAATATTTATTTCGCTATTCTAAACATTTCGAAAATCTAATACAAATCGAAAATTTTGGCCATTGACTTGTTTTTTTTTTCGAAAAGAAAAACAATCTATAAGAATTTGAATGGTCGAAGAGAGAATATTTGCGTGGACATGATTCATTGAACTTACAGTAAAGCTATCTGTCTGATGTGAGCTCAGATACAGAGTACGTGGCTTTTCTTTCGCTGTCATTTTCCAGCACCTCTTGGGGTCCATGTCAATCAGGCAGACACTTTTAATTCAATTAATATTAGTTATTTTTTTTTTCTAATTTATCTATCAAATAAATTCAATTAAAATTTCAACTCTATTCCTTTTAATAGTTCTCACTGCATTATCATAAACATAATAATTGATGACTTGATGTCAATGTATCTGTACAAATACAGTGAGTAATTTGTCATAGGCATATTTTTGTTTGTTTTATTAATAAAGTTTATAGGGTTTAAGTAATTATCATCATAATAATCTTTAATCAATGTCGGTGTTACTTTAATGAAGCCACGAAATAGGATAGGGATTGTAAGAAATAATAATCAATAGGTTGTTTGATGCTTGTGCGTTGTGTCTTCATTTGAAAATTAAGCATCCCAATCTATTAAGTTATCATTTAGAAATCAAAATAGCAGGTGCATTGCATGAATGTGCATATGCATGGACCATATGGCTCGAGAAACATTTATTGCAATACAAAAGTTATACTTTTATTTTATTTAAAAGAAATAGAAGGTGTATATGTAAAGTTTGGAGAAACACACAGGGAGACGACTTGGATGACCAAGGTTTGTGGATACCCAATGGTCTAAGGTCCATGAAGATAAAAAAAAGAATAGTGTAGGACTGCCTATACCACAATAAAATATCGATTAGTGATGAAATTTTCTGTCGCTATTCGATCGTTAATTAAGATTAGTAATCGATTAGTGATCGAATTAGTCCACTACAAAAAAAGAGTTGATTTGCGATAAAATTTTGCGACGAAATATTTTCGTCGCAAAATTGGGACAAATTTTGCGACAAAAAAATATTTTCGTCGCAAAATAGCAACGATATTAGCAACGAAAAAATTATGTCGCAAATTAGCAACGAAAAATATTTCGTCGCAAAATTCGTCGCAAATCTGCGACGAAAAAAAACATTCGTCGCAAATTTGCAACGAAAAATTAATTTGTCGCAAATCTGCGACGAATTTTTAAATTCGTCGCAAAAGTTTTTTATTTTT